>CM076575.1:1464533787-1464730757 GCA_034641835.2 Pinus albicaulis | reverse complement strand
GGTTGTAGCCTTCAGTCAGGGGGTTGTATCTCCCTTCCAGGTGAGGTTGGTAAACGAGATCGGGGGTCGTAGCTCCCTTCCAGGAGAAATTTGTGTGATCGGTTGGGCTCCTTCCGAAATTTGATAGAAGTGGTGGGTGCACAACGTCTTGGTAGGAGTCTGCACCAGCACATATGTTGTAAGATGTTTTCTCTATAATAAAATATTGAAGGCTGAGAAACTGCAGCAGTGGTTTTCTCCCGACTTAGGTTTCCACCTAAAAATCCTGGTGTTCATGTGTGATGCTTTGTGTGATGATTTACTCTGTTGTTACTGCACATGTTTTCTGATAACTTAACTTCAGATGAATGAATAGTGCAAGAATAAGTTGATAAATATACATGTTGCTTCCTGCCCTTTCATCACGAGGGAAGTCTTTATGAAGGATATCCCGCGTGTATACGCGGATTTACTAAGGAAAGTAGCGTATGGGTTTTAAGGAATGAAAAAGTAAAAAAGTTTGAATATGCAGTAAATACTGATTCACCCCCCCCCCTCTCAGTATTTTTCCCAACAATTGGTATCAGAGCGTGGTCCGTCTGCAGAAGCTTGATCGCTTGAAGGAGATCCGTCGCAATGGGAAGTCAAGAAGGAGTGATGTCTATAAAGCCACCTCTATTCAATGGAAGCAATCTGATATTCTGGAAGGTACGAACAAAAGCATATCTGCAAAGTCTTGATGCAGATGTATGGGAAATCGTGGAAGAAGGTTATCAATACCCGGCAAGTATTCCTACTGATGCAGCTGAAAGAAAGAAGTATGAAATCAATGCCAGCACATTGAATGTCTTATTAGGAAGCATGTGTGAACTAGAATTTGCTAAAGTGATGCAGCTAAATTCAGCAAAAGAAATATGGGACAAAATCATTCTGAGCTATGAAGGAGATACAAAGGTAAAAAGTGCAAAACTCCAAACTCTTAGAATTGAACATGAGAATTTGAAGATGCATAGTGATGAAAATGTTGCCAGTTTCTTTCTTCGTCTAGATGATATTATAAATCGGATGAGAAATTTGGGTGAAACCATAACCGATACTACTCTGGTGGAAAAAGTCTTAAGATCCTTGACTTCAAAATTTGACTCTAAAGTTTCAGCTATTGAAGAAAGGCAAGATCTGCAAACTCTTACTATTGTTCAATTACATGGTATTCTGACTGCCTTTGAAATGAGACAAGGAGGTCCTTCTCAAATCAGAGAAACTGATTTTAAGGTATCTGCAAGAGGAAAAGAAAAGGAAGTTGTCAAAGAATCCAACTATATATCCGATGAAGAAGAAGCGAATTTCGTGAGAAAACTCCAACTAGAAACTGAAAGATTCAAATGTAAGCTTCCTTTCAAATGTTTTGAGTGTGGAAAAGTTGGTCACTATGCTGCTAAATGTCCTTATAGAGAAAAACATGGTAAGGGAAAAAATTTGAAAAGAGGAAGAGTTATTATGCAAATGAAGATGATGATGAAGTGTCCAGTGAAGATGAAGAAGATTTTGACCATGATCTGAAAGTACTCATGGCAAAGAAGCAAAAGAAGAAGGCTACTCGAAACAAGAAGATATCTTAGAAAACTTGTATAGTATAAATTGAAGAAGATGAATCAGATAGTGATTGGGGTCCTTGTAATACTCTTCTTTGTGCAAACAATAGTGAAGGTAGTGAAAGTAAAGTTGTGGATCTAGAAGAAGCTATCAAGATCAAAGTTGAAGAACAACAGAAGGAAATTGATAAGAAAGATTCTATCTACAAAGAGATGATCTCTCAAATGAAAGAACAAATAGAAATGCTGAATGGACAGGTGGACAAGTATCAAAGGTTTCATACTTATGCATCCAATCGAATTAAAGGACTAGAAGCATAAATCAACGATCTAAATGCAGATCTCGAAAAATCAAGCAAGAAGAATGAAGGACTTGAAGCTGCAATCATCTCTCTGCAAGAAGATCTTGAAGCATCAAGTAAGAAGAATGAGGAACCTCTACAACCATTTGAAAAGGAAGGCATTGAAGCAAAAATCATCTCTCTCAAAGAAGATTTGGAAAAATCAAATAAGAAGAATGAAGAGCTGCAACAAACATGTGAAGAAAACGAAAATTGGTTGAAAGAAGAGATTCTAAATCTGAAGTATCAAGTAGAAGATGGAAGAAGGAAAGAAGAAAGCATGACAAAGCAATGTCAAGCCTTGGAGGTTGAGGTAAACATTCTCAAAGGTAAATTAGAAGAAAAGGTGAAACTTTTGAGGTTTCAAGATAGTACTAATATTTTGGACAATATTCTGAGTAATCAAAGGTCTCTTGCTATCAAACTTGGTCTTGGTTTCCATGAAACTGTTAAAGGAGAATCTAGCTCACAAGGAAGTGCTAAAAATTCAGAGGATGTCAATGCAAAACCTGAAGTATTGAAAGAGACAAAAGGTCAACCAACAATGATCAAATCTCAAAGAAAATCAGTCAATAATGTTGAATGTTTTAATTGTCATAATTATGGGCATGTTGCAGCAAATTGCAGAAGCAGAACATTTCAGCCACAAACAAACATGCTCTACTCAGAAAGGTACTCTAGTTTCTTCAGGGGATATTGTTTCTCGTGTAACATGTATGGACATCAAGCAGTTGATTGCAAAAGGAGAAAGATTAGAAATACTCATTATGATTCTTATGCTTATTTCTCTGGACACATGAGATGTTATTCCTGTAACAAGTATGGACATGTAGAAAAGGAATGCAGGTTGAACAGATCTGAGAGAGTGGACAATTTTCAGCACACAAATAGAAAGATCAAACAAATCTGGAAAAAGATGGAGGACCGATCAGAAACGTAGGGAATTCTGACCCTACTGCAGTCATCCGCTTCTGAAGCTGACTTTTATTATTGACTGCAGGAATGATGTGGGATACATTATGAGATTTAGTAATGTATCGTCACAGGGGGAGCAATGTATGATGTCTCTCATGATTGATTTGATTATTCTGGTTATATGTATTTCTGATAGAGCATCTGATATGAAGAAGACAGGTACAGGAACTACAAGTTCAGGGGGAGATGAAGGAATGTGAAAAAATTTTATGCTTCACTTTCCATACGCGGGTTCTATTGACAAAAGTTGCAGATACACGCGAGTTCTAGTAGACACAGTCGCGTATGCATTGATGATAAGAGAATTTATATGATAGCTGAAGATCTGGAGCAGAGGTTCAGGGGGAGCATCAGTCTGACTGTTAATAACTGTATTATTGACTCAATATCATCTTAGTTTCTCAGTTCTAAATAATGATGATATGATACATGGTTTCTTATGTTGAAGATTGTGGATGAGTCCTGTTTGCTTTTTAATGAAGAGTATTCATTGTTAAGATGCAAGTCTTATACTTCGGAGATAAGGGCAGTTCATGTAGAGATTGTTGCTGATGACTTACTGATGAACGTATTCAGGTTGCACAAGTTAAGAAGGAGCATTGGTTCAGGGGGAGCAGCAGGTTGAATACTAATGATTGCATTGTTGGCAATATGACTGCTTATTCTTTGGTTTTTGTGATACTCATGCTCAAATGATGATGACTTGGTACATGGTTTATTATGATGAGATTTTGAGCCTTGGTTGCTGATAAGTATCTTTTGTGCTCACACATGGATGAGTTGGATGTCGTTTGATTCAGAAATAAGAATAGATCATGCAGAGTTTGTTACTATGGTTGAGATCTTTTGCCTACATATGTTACTTCATGTTAAATCTTGAAGATCTTGATGATATTGGACCACATGGATGATTTCTTGACACATATTTGAAGATATTGTTCTGGTATGATAATCTCTCTTGGAAAGATTGTATTGATGCTGCAAAGAATCTGAAGACTTGGTTACTAATGTGCTTATGCTACAACCATTGGATGACGCTTGAAGACACAACTACACTGTTCTATCTATCTGTAGTCCAGGGAAGCATTCAAATATCCTAGAAAGAAGTTGAACACTATCTTTTTCTCACAAGAGGATCAGATCTGGTTAAAATATAGAAGATGGTATTGGATACGCGGGTTTCCTGAAACACAGTCGCGTATATACGCGAGTTCATGCACAGAAAACCGCGTATGTCTAATTGCTGACAATTTTCTGTTTGGAATCAGCTCTCTTCAGCACAGCTGCAGTGTTGTTTGGTATCTCTGATACTGTTTGGTATCTCTGGTGGTGTTCCAGTTCTCATAATTCTATTTCTAATGTTTTGATAAAGATGCCTTGATGATTTGTTGGTAAAAGTGTTCAAGATGCACAAATTCAGGGGGAGCATTAGTTTTGCTGAGTATAATACATTGTTGGCATTATGATGGTTCTGAAATATGTTCTCTTTCTTGAGGACTTTCTGGTGTTGGTCTTAAAGTTATATTTGTAGTTTGATGAAAAGGCCATGTAGAGACTCATGATGTAAAATTGTAATATTCAGTCATGTAAGGACTTGATAAATTTGTAAACCCGCTTGGTTGGGTAGCTGAGTCAAATTTTGTAAACCCACTTGGTTGGGTAGTTTGTATTAAATGTAAATCCACTTGTTGGGCAGTTGAGTCTCTTATGTAACCAATTTGGAAGGGATATTTGATGTAAGTATGAGTCTTTGCTGATAGGAAGTTCAAAGAGTCATGTACTTTATTGAAAAATATGTTTTGAACTTAGGGGGAGCTTGGTCACTTCAATATACATCAGATCTGCAGAATGCTTCTTCTACATGAGGAGACAAGGGGGAGAGTGTGTTGGTTTTGATCCGCCCTTTGCCTTTGATGTCAAAGGGGGAGAGTGACATGGTGTTTGAATGAAGAGAAAGAATGATGTCAAAAAATGGGGAGAGTGACATGGTGTCATTGTATTCTTAATATACCTATCTGTTGTGGTAACCAAACACCATCGTAGTTGCCATCAAGTCCAAAGGGGGAGATTGTTGGCAATATGATGCAGAGTGTTGTCCTTGATGGCAACCCACTGAATGAAGATGAAGACATGAGACAGTTGACATGTGTTGTCCTTGATGGCAAACCACCTGATGAAGTTTGTCTTGACCTGATGGACTTGGTAAATGATGTAAATCTGATATGAAATGATGTTTGTTAGCAATATGATGCTGAGTGTTGTCCTTGAATGTCAACCCACTTGATGAAGAAGATGGCAACTTACTTGATGAAGTTGTGCTTGATATAATATGTTCTTGATGAAGTAAATCTGATGTATCTACAGAGAGTACAGAAGGTAATGAAGAAAGGAATTCAATATGTGCTAGATCCATGATGAAAAGAGTATGTTTCAAGGAATACGCGGATTTTTCTAGGAGAAGTCGCGTATGCACGCGGTTAAGTACGTGCCAAGTCGCGTATGGGCAAAAGCGCTCAAAAAGTGCAAAACCAGGGGTAACCACCATGGTATTGACCCATTGTATTGGGTAATGATTCGTCTAAATAACCCCGTCCAGGAATACCATCGGAAGTAATGTAGTTTTGGGCTCATGTAAAGAAAAGGGGCTCATGGTATTGAAAAGTGGTAAATCCGGTATAAAGAGAAGCAATTCATTGGGGTAAACTATGAGGTGGGTGCAAGACGTCTATTTTCTGAAATGAATACTTTCATGAAGTATATCTCGTATGAGGGCAAAAGGGTAATGAGGATAGATCTGAATGTATGATGCACCAATGATGAAGAAGGGGATCTAGATCTGAAATGTTCTTGTATTTGCTAGATCCGTTTATGGAATGATTAGATCTGTGATGAGGCGAACATCTGTCTGAGGTAAAGGGTAAAATCTGAAGTGATGTATCTGTTGTGAAGAATTGCAATGACATAAAAGTCTGAAGAACCATACGCTAGTTCGCCGAAGAGGAAGCGCGTATATACGCGGCTTCGATGAAGAGAAAGCGCGTATGCGCAATAAAATTAGCTTTGTAATATGTACAGAAGTATATGCTGGTTTGTGTGAACGAAAGCGCGTATATACGCGACATCATAGAAAGGAAAGCGCGTATGCAAACTAGGGTTTGCTGAAGTCTATGGTAAGGAATGTCTGATCTGTTCTGTTGGTTTACTGATATCTGTCAGTGAGATATATGTATATGTTTCATGGTTGATTGTGCTTAAATGTATGGAGTGGGTCTAGTCTGAAAATATGATGAAACGTGGCCTGCAAGTGGTGTCCTAAAGGATGCTTTGGATCCAGTGTGAAAATTGATGAAACGTGGTCCGTAGAGGTGCTGAGGGTTGTAGCCTTCAGTCAAGGGGTTGTTGCTCCCTTCCAAGTGAGGCTGGTAAACGAGAGCAGGGGGTCGTAGCTCCCTTCCAGGAGAGGTTGGTAAACGAGTCAGGGGGTTGGAGCTCCCTTCCAGGAGAGGCTGGTAAACGAGCGTAGGTGGGTGCCTACATGCTGGTAGGAGTCCGCACCAGCACATATGTTGTAAGATTTTTTCTCTATAATAAAATATTGAAGGCTGAGCAACTGCAGCGGTGGTTTTCTCCCGACTTGGGTTTCCACCTAAAAATCCTGGTGTTCATGTGTGATGCTTTGTTTGATGGTTTATTCTGTTGTTACTACACATTTTTACTGTTAACTTAACATCAGATGATTGAATAGTGCAAAGAACTAAGCTAATAAATATCTGCATATTTATATCTCTGCTAATACGCGAGTTGTATGAAGGATATCCGCGTATATACGCGAGTTTACTAAAGGAAAGTAGCGTATGGGTTTTAGAGAGTGAAAAAGGAAAAAGTTTTGAATATGCTGTAAATACTGATTCACCCCCCCCCCCTCTCAGTATTTTTCCCAACAGGAAGCTCCAATTTGTATGTCATTGTACCAATCTTTTGCAACACCTTGTAAAGTCCATAGTACTTTGGCGATGATTTATTATCCTTCTTAGCTTGCTTTAGAGACATTTTTTTTATGGTTGTAATAGTAAAAATACCCAGTCTCCTACACCAAAACTTCTCTCGTTGCGATGTTTATTTTCATGTTGTTTCATTCGATTTTGTGCCAAATTTAGGTTATCCTTTAAGAGTTGGAGAACTTGTTTTTCATGCTCGATGTGATCTTCCACTACTTGAACCTTGGAATTTCCTCTTAAAGATGATGTGATGGATGGTGGATGATATCCATAAAGTGCCATAAATGGGGTCATTTTTTCTGCAGTATGGAAGGAAGTGTTATACCACCATTGAGCCAGAGGTAACCACTTGAACCATTGTGTTTGTTTATCAGATACAAAACAATGAAGATATCCTTCCAAAAATTTGTTCACTATCTCATTTTTACCATCAGATTGAGGATGATAAGATGAGCTATGAGCTAGTTGAGTAGCCAAACAAGAAAATAATTCAATCCAAAAATTTTCAGTAAAAATTGGATCTCTGTCGCTTACAATAATATTTGGCTTTCCATGTAGCTTTTGAATTGTTTCCATAAATGCAGTAGCGATTGTACTTTCTTTAAATGGATGAGATAATGCACAAAAGTGTGCATACTTGGAAAGTCTATCAACTACAACCATGATGACACTCTTTCCTTCAGACATAGGTAAACCTGTGATAAAATCCATTGAAATATCCTCCCAATGTTGACTTGGAATGGCTAAAGGTTGTAGAAGACCTCGGGTATTAATTGTCTCAACTTTATTTTGCTGGAAAACCAAACATTCCGCCACAAACTTTTGAATATCAAATTTAAGGCTATCCTAAAAAAATCTTTCTTCACCCTGTGGTAAGTTTTTAAAAATCTTAAGTGTACTCCTAAAGGAGAAGTGTGCAATTCCAAAAGAACCTTTGTTTTATTTGGGAATTATTACAAATATATAAGCGATCTTTGTACCATAAGGAATCATTTTTCCAACTAAATGTATCATATGTACTAGGATCTTACTGCAAATTTTGAATGAGTGTCCACACTTCTTTGTCCTTCTTCCATTCATCCCTTTCTTTGGTTATCCAATCTAGTTGGATAATATAAATGGCACCAATCAATGCTTCCACCTCTTCATCCTTTCTTGACAGTGCACATGCAACAACATTTAGATTCCATTTTGTTGTATATGATTTCAAAGTCATAACCCAACATCTTTGTGACCCATTTTTACTACTCTTCTAAAGATGGTCTTTGTTCCAAAAAGTGTTTAAGACTATCATGATCACTTTTTACCCTGAAGTGTATTCCCATTAGGTAAGATCGCCATTTCTTTAGTGCATGTAGTATTTCCAACATTTCCTTCTCATAAATAGTTTTCTGTAAATACTTTCCTTTGATTGGATGAATTTCAAAAGCAATGGGTCTTCCTTCTTGCATTAAAACAACATCAATTCCATTTCCTGAGGCATCACATTCGATAATAAAGGATATTGTGAATTCTGACATAGCTAAGACCAGTGTTAGGCACATTGCCTCTTTAAGATGTTAAAAGGCCTTAGTTTCTTCAGGAGTCCATGAAAATGCATCTTTCTTCAATAATGTTGTTATAGGTGCTTCTATTCTCCCATAATTCTTAACAAACTTGCGATATACCTTGTTAACCCGAGAAATCCTTGCAACTGCTTTATGGTTGTGGGGACTTTCCATTCCTTAATAGCTTTAATTTTGTTAGGGTATACCTTAACACCCTCGTGAGATACAATATAACCCAGATATCCCACCTCTTGTACTGCAAAAAAACATTTGGAGCTTTTTGCATATAATTGTTTCTCCTCCAATAGTTTGAGCACCCTATTAACATGTTGAACATGATCCTTCCAAGACTAGCTATAGATTAGTATATCATCAAAAAATAATAACATAAATTTTCTAAGGAAAGGTTTGAAAATGGAATTCATCAACCCTTGAAATTTATAAGTTGCATTGGTAAGGCCAAAAGGCATGACCAAAAATTCATAATGACTGTCATGAGTTTGAAATGTTGTTTTCGCAATATCTTCAGTCTCCATTCTAATTTGATGATATCCTGAACAAAGATCCAACTTGGTAAAATAAATTGCTCCATGTAATTCATCCAATAATTCATCAATCACAGGATGGGAAATTTATCTTTAATAGTGAGCTTATTGAGCTCCCTATAATCCAGACACATGTGCCATGATGCATCCTTCTTGTGCACCAATACTAATGGAGAAGAGAAAGAACTTTGACTAGGTTGAATTATACCAGCCTCTAACATTTCTGCAATCATACGTTCAATTTCTCTCTTTTGGACATAAGGATATCTGTAAAGCCCGATGTTTGGAGGAACACTTCCTAGAATCAAATGAATATCATGATCATGATTATGAATAGGTGTGATTCCTTTGGGAGTTTCAAATGCCTTGGAATGATTTTCCAAGACGTTTTGGATATCTGGACAAATAGATGATTTTTATGTTGAAACTTCTAGTGAGCATAATTGTGCAATTACAAATCGTTGTTATTTATTAATAAGCTTTGTAATGACATTAGAGCTTATTATATTTCTCAGCTTCCCTATGATACCCCATAATTCGACTTCCTTTCCTTCTGAAAACAATTTAAATAAAATTTCTTGAAAATTAAAAGCTACCATCTCCAAATATTGTAACCATTGTACTTCTAGCACAATATTGGCGCCTCCCATTGGAATGGAAAAAATTGGACTATTCAATACATATTCCCCCATGGCTACATTGATATTATGGAATTTTCCAGAGAAATTTATAGTTCCTCCATTTGCAAGCATCACTTGACATTTGGGTGCTAGGTATAGGAAGTAATTCAATTCCTTGGCTACCTTACAATGAATAAAACTATGGGTGCTACCCGAATCAATAATCACTATTACATTTTTCCTCTTGATATGTCCTTCTATCTTGAGATTTTGAGGAGTGGTAATTCCTCCCAATGCATTACATGATATTGTCGGACTCATTTATTTTTTCTCTAGGGTTGGTTCCTGGTGTATATCCTCTTCTTTTAAACTTTCTTATTCATTTTCTTCCTCCTCTTTACAATCTATGTAAAATAATTTCCTCTCAGCACACTTATGACCTTTAGTGTATTTTCTATCACAACTGCAGCAAAGCCTTTTTGTCTTTTTTCTTCCACATTTTGTGGTGTCATCCTCGTAGGTTATGGAAGTCTAGGAGTAGCATCACTTCAATCTTTATATATGTGAATGGTAGGCTTCCTTGTTGCCATAATTTTACATTCAATTTTTCTTGCCAACCTGAATGCCTTCTCTAATGAATCAGGTTCCCAAACTCGAACCTCATGTTGGATGTTATCCTTTAAAGTCCCTATGAATACATCAATTTTATGTTCCTCCATAATATCAGCTACCCTTATATTCAATTTTTTTAAGTCCTCAATGTTCTCCACCACTAAACCCTTTTGTTTGATATTTATCAATTGGCTAAAGAAGGAGTTGTTCTTTGTATCCTCATAATGTCCTATCACTTCCTCCGTAAAAATTGACCAATTGACAATTTTTTTATGGGAGCAAAGCCATCAATACCATACAAATGTATTTTTTTCTAAATATAAAGTTGCAATGCATACCTTTTATGTGTTTTGCACATTATTGAGATCAAAATATTACTACATCTATAGTATCCATGTTACGGGATCCTTGCCATCAAACTTCCTCATATCAATCTTTATAATATGGTGGGTCTTCAATCTAACATTAGAGTTTATGAAATCACGATTAACATTTATTTTTTTATCTTCATGAGTTTCCTCTACTATATTTCCGTCATTAGGAATTATTTCTTGTATCAACCTTGCCAGCAAACCTTCAGTGTCTACTTTTAGATCATTCTTCATGCCTTCCATGTTGTCTTTCATTTTTTCATCAATCTTAGCTTCCATGTCATCCATCTTAGCTTCCATGCCAGCTTCCATGCCATTCTTCAAACCATCCATATTAGCTTCTATGCCTTTCTTCAAACCATCCATCTTAGCTTCCACGCCTTTCTTCAAAACTTCTATTTCATTTTTTTTTTCTCTTTGCGAGAGTGAAATGTGGTGCAGTTGCTCTTGTAATTTTGATATGTCATGTTTCACTTCTTCCTCTTCATGAGTCATAGTAGAGCCTTCTAAAGGCTAAATGGGTGTTGAATTATTTTTAGGTGGCATTTTATAATGCAATACTGATATTTATGCTTCAATATGCCCTTGGAATCACTTCAAACTAATTTTTCAAACAAGACTTATGCAATTTGAAAACAAAATACACACATTTTTCTTGCTTTTGAGGAGCTTGATATTGAAACTGAATTATCTCTATGATTTAGGATCTTCAATATCTAAAATTTGGTCCTGTAGTATCCCTCTGAATCTTCTTTCCAATGCCACAGGTCTGACCTGCTTTGGATGCTTCAAGGAAAATTTATTCCCAATCTCCCACAATGACCTAATTATGGATCGGTTCAGTAGAGTGAACTTGTACGATGTTCCATGTGTCATTGTTTCCTCCTTCGGCTCTGAAATTGATACATAGGAAACCAAATTCAATTTTATTTCAGCCTCTTTTTATAGAATCCCAATCCGATGCTGAGAGATATAGTTATGATGATTTTCCCATGGACACCTCTTTGAGATGAAATTCGGAACCTGAAAAAACCATAACTTCCACAGATCATATCTCCGTATATATTGTGAACCAAGATCTAAAATTTGTATACGAAGTTCCTCAAGATTTAGTCTTCACATGATACAAATTTTAACTTCTAAACCTTCGTAGAAGAAAATTTATAGTGAAAATTCCATGATGACCTATTTGGAGCAGCAGAACCCTAGAATCCAAATCTTTGATACCAAATGTTATGAAACTAGCTCCAAAAATAGAATAAGAGAGAGATCAATGGCTTAGAGATAAGCCACTTCCAGGGGGAAACCTCCTTTACATTACTTAAATGAACAATTCTTCAATGATACAAATGAAAAAACTTCCTTTATATATAGAGTCCATGGGGTCACAATATAATCCTAGCCAACCTAACAACAATAATGTAAGGGTACAATAATAAAATATTGGGGTTACAAGGGTATAAAAATAACAATAAGGGGGGCACACTAACAACAATAAGGGGCTATACTAGTAATATAGGGACCTAACAGATTCCTAAGGTTGACTAGGGATAGGCAGCGGAGTATAGAGGCATTTCTTCTTGATGGTTGGTTTGGCAATGCTATAAGAAGTGTAGGATCTGATGTACTTCCCGACATCTTGTCAAAGGTTCAGCCCATAAAAATACTTTTGCAGTACTTACAATGTTTTCTCGACCCCAAAATTCCAAGTGACCCGACTGTAGTGCACTCCAAATCATATTCGCACACTCGCTTCAAGGTACACAAAGGTGTCTCAGGTGACATAGAAGTGCATCCAGAGGTGAAAATCTGGAACTTGCTTACCCTCAAAGAGCATCTTGTATATCTGGTCACATTCTGGATCACTTTTGTAGAGAAACATCCAATCGAAAGTCACATGCCCACAAGATCTGAGCACGGTGGTTAGTGCAACGATCGGTGGTCGGCTAAGGCAGTCTACAACATTATTGGTGTTTCCCTTTTGGTACTTGATGTTCAAATGAAATTTTTGCATTTATGTGTGTTACACCATTTTTTGGTCATATAACCTATTATCATTAGATGGAGCCAAGTACACCATGTAAGACCAATTTTACCCAAAGTAAAATTTCTTTAACTATGAAATTAACTTAGTAATCCACCTTTATTAAGTTTTTTATGGTCTAAACAGGAAACCCCATGAGGAAATATTAAATAAATATACATTTGTTTGATTTTCTTCAAGGAATAATTAGTTAAACAACAGTTTAATTAATATTCCTGGTTATACTTAACCTAAAACAAGGAAAATAAATAGATAAATCATTATTTATCTTATTATTTTCTAACAATTATTATTTAAACCTTATTTAAATAATATTTTTTGTTAAATATGACTAAATCACCCCTAAATAATTAAATAAATCATTATTTATTTGATTATTACTCAACCGCATCCTTAAAATGATAGATAAATCATTTATTTATTTATTATTTACAAATAAAGGGATTTGACCCAAGTCAAATTCCTTTTCCCTCCAAAAAATATAATAAAATATTCCATAAAAGTTGGATCTTGATTTGGTTAATAATATTTTAATATGCACCAATATCTAGAGTAACTCAATATTTTATTATAAATAGAAGGGTTTTCCCATTCATTTACCACCTTTTGTTGCCTAAAGATCACTCTGGATCTGTACTTTTGGTCTGACTATTGATCCACCATCATAGTCGTATTTTGCTGCCATTTTTGTCTGGGTTTTCTACACCATCAAGGGAGTAGAGTTTTAGATATGAAGTGTTGAGGACTTACAAGAACCCATCCCATTGAGGAGAACTATTAACACCCTTCTGTGTTTTCCTCCCAGGTGCCATTAATAAAAAATTCATTCAACATATTCTTGTCTTGTCTATTGGATGTATGGAGTAAATATTGTTTTTTCTACTGCTTAATGTCTTCTAATGCATAGATCTAAATTTTTTTAGCATTTATCTTAATCACCTAACTACATATCTGAGGATATTGGAAGCCATCTTTGCTGTTAGGGCTATTTTTTATGCACATCTAATGTTGTCTTTTTTCATACGCTTGGAATTAAGATTCCTACTAACAACTGGCGACTCCACACAGGTTTACGATTATGACCTTTGTCATTTTTCTGATCCTTTCATATCCAACTTCTTCATTTCTCTTCATCCTCTTGTTTTTTATTTTCTTGATGCTTTTTTTTAACCTATAAAACCCTAAAATGATAAAAATTCTAACTTCCGTGCGTTTTCAGACCTATTGCGCAGGTGACAAACATCAGCCGCAGCTGAGACGACAATTTCTGTGAAATATGCCGCTAAGAGTGCTGGAAGTGAAGGTCACACTTTTTGGCCCAAAAACTATGACCTAAACCCTCAGGATGCACCTTTCAGCCCAAAAAATGTGACCTCTGCTGAAAACAGGTCAAAAACTGCGACCTGGACTTTTTGCGGGAATTTTTGTAAAAGTTTTCTGGGATTGTCTAAGCCTCTGTTCAGGGTTGTCTGACCTTTGTCTCTGCCCATTTTGGACCTTTAATTGTTCTGTTTTTATCAAATAAGTGGGAACCTAGCCCCCTAGAGCTTCAGTACCCTCCACCTCTTGTGGAATATTTTTTATTGTTGCAGGTTGGCTAAAATTTCAGAGTCTTCAACCATTTTTCAGATCTAATACCTCGCCTTCAGATCCACTTTAGATCAGCTTGTTATGCATCAAAATCACCTCATTTAGCTTTTTTTGGGTTTTCCTCTAGGGTTCACTCTGTTTCCCTCCAGGAGATAGCCTTTCGCCGCCTCATTTACAGCAATTTTCCCTCTAATTTGTTGTTGTTTTCTACACCACTTTCCAGTATATTTTTCGTTTAGATCCCTGTCCCTCCTAACCTTAGATCTATTGGCTATTTTAGTGTGTTTTGATTATTTTTTTACTCACCTACAGACTAGTTGTTGAGAGGCCCGCCTCCTTGGGTTTAGATTATTGCATTATTAGTTGTTTATTTTTTTGTTTTTGCAGGCTTATATAATGTCATTTGAAGTTTTATTTGCAGATATACAGCACACTTTTTCTATTTCTCTACAAACGTCTGGGTTTAAAAATTAAAATTTACACACTTCACACACACACCCTAAGCAAAAAATGGCTTGGCTAACACCACCAAGAAAAGACTCTAAAACATTGAAATCAATTGATCCTACACCTATCTGCCCTTGCTTCGACATTGTAATCTGTTGATCCTGCACCTCCCTGCCCTTGTCGGTCTCTTTTTCCTTTGTGCCATGTTTTTGTCATCATCATTGCACCACCAAGGCATTTATCCCGAAGACTTCTTGGCCTTCATCCTCAGTTTCTGGTAGGAAGACTTACTCCTCCGCGCAGGATTCGAGTTAGTCCTACCCTGAGTACACACACTGACTCTTCTTTTGGTCCTTTGGGTTCTCCTTCTCGTTCCACCTTCGATTCTCCCCCTGTCACCTTCACCATGTCTGGTGTAGGACCTAATGTTGCTGGTAACCCCAGCCCTCATGCTGGGAATACCACTAGTGGGACCGCAAAAGATACTACCCCGGCTACACTCTTGCTCCCCTTCATGGTAGGCCTCAGCCTCCCCAATTTTGACTACTTGATAACTGACCCTATACACCATGATGCTAGTTGGACTACTATGCCGACGAAGCTACCTTCCGACATCCCATATTTTGAAGGAATTGCTGGAGAAGATCCTACAAATCATGTTCGATCTTTCCACATGTGGTGTTTGTCTAACTCCATTACCGATGACTATATCCATCGTCGGTTTTTCCAATGTACACTTACAGGTGAAGCTTCTAAGTGGTATGTTGATCAGGCCCCTTCCTCTCATGCCACCTTTACGAATATTGCCCAGGATTTTTTATCTTTCTTCCAGCTCCCCCTTTTTTATGACACTGGTGTTGAACTCTTGACTTATTTCTGTCAATCATCTGTGATCCACCTATCCGACCATGTCCAGGAATGGTGGAGAAGAAAGATCCTATGTTGAGCCCCTACCTTCGCAAGACCATGTCTACATGGACTATTTCCTTAGATCTCTTTTTCCACCTATCGAAAAATATGTTGCATCGCACTTTCCTCAAACCAAAGAAGCCGCTCTCCAAATTGCGTTAAAATATGACGTGATCTACGCTCAATCGGATTATGTTTATACCATTCTACCTGATCTTCCTAGACTCAGTGGTGCCAACGCACTGGGGGCATCTCACGCCGCCGACGGTATCGTTGGAGCTCTCTCTAATCCATACACTCAACCTCCCATGGGCTATGGCTTTCCTCAGGGGGGCAACACCTCCTACACATTTCCCCCTCCCGGTAGCACGTATCCAGGATACGGCATGCCTCCTCTTTTTTCCCAACCTCCTGTTTACCACACTATTACCCACCCTCCTTATTATCCATATCCACAACCTAGTGCTCCAGCTCCTCCAGCATTAGCACCACCTCCTACCTTGCCTTCTCAACCCCTGCAACAGCAGCCACCACCCCCTCAGGGGCAGGTGTATGCACAGCAGGGCGTGACTAATCATCCTCCCTCCAAAAAGAAGAGGAAAGGCACTCAAAATTAGTCTGCCCCTGTTAATCCTGGACCTAATCCTCAAAATAATGCTCCTAACACTACTAACCAGCAACAGGGCACCCAAGCCAAGCAGGAAAGGCCTGTTCGCACGAACAATCCTTGTTCTTGTTGTGCTTTTTATGGTCTTACACACATGATTCTCCTCTTTTACCACAGATGCAACAGCTATGGGAGTCTCAAGCAACATTGTGAGGACAACAAACCTCCCCTTCTGTCCGTCCTAGTGCTGCACCTAGTCAACCAGTTGTGCTTACTGATCCTTTTCCTCAGCAAGGATTTGTGGCTACCCAACCACTTGAAGAACAGCTGGCCACTCAACCTCTTCCATCTGGTACCTATGATTACCAGATTCTCATGATGAAATCTGATCAACCTCTAATCATAGACATTAATCTTCAAACTCAGTCCCGTCAGTACAATAAGCCTCCCGCTACGTATGTCCCCGAGCCGCCTCCTTCGGTCTCTATAGAGCCTCTTTTGGCACCTAATGGTCCCTTTCATATCCCTCAGCCTAAGGCGGAGGTTCATACCAAGATCCCTAAGGGACCACTACGCTGAAATGTTTCTTCTAGCAAAGTTGCCCATTCGTTTAGTATGGTAGATGATTTGGCACAATCTCCTGCTGCCATTTCAACACTGGAACTCCTCCAGTCATGCCCTTCACAATGAAAAGCTCTACTATCTTCCATGGGCATTGTATATCCTTCCAACGATCGATTGATTGTCTTTGATGTTGACCAGTCAGAACATCCTCCTCTCCCTGCTTCCATTGCTTTCCAAATCCCAGTCAAGATTTGAAACGCCAACATTTCCCAGTGCATTATTGATGAGGGGGCATCCACCTATTTGATGTCCAATTCGGTTTGGAAGAAACTCAGATCACCTGAGTTGGCTCCTTCCATGATCACTCTTCGAGCGTGGGATGGCCACACCTCCCAGCCCATTGGCTTATTTCGCAATTGTCCTATTACTCTTGCGGGCAAGATTGTTTGCGTTGACGTAGAATTCATAGATTCCCCCTTATGTTACAACAGTCTATTGGGTCATAGTTACACTTATGCAATGTATGTTGTCCCTTCTGCGGTCCACCGCAAGATTTCCTTCCCTCATAATGGAAAGATAATCACCATTGACCAGTTGACATATTACGAACCGAAGTCCCAAACCTCCCCTGAGTCCACTATCTCTTCGGTGGCCAACAAGAAAACCGTCGATCATTTGACTAGTGTCTCACCCAGAGTCTACAAATATTCCTCATTGCTTGGTACATTCCCTGGTCTTCCTCCTCCTGCCTCTGATCCCAGCTCATCAAATGTTTGCATGATGCAATCTTCTCAGACTGCTCTTGAGAGGCCTGCCTTGCCTAGTCAGCAGCCTACTCCTCACCCTCCATTTCAGCCTTCTAGAACTCCTCTTGGCCCTTCAGCTGGTATCCATGAGCCTCTCTACCCTCTTGGAATGGTTCCTCCAGGCCTTAACCATTTAGGAGTCATCCCGTGATGGCAGGCTCACCCTGCCAAACCCACAATCTCCTTATTTTTGTGCATATAAAAATGCATCTCAATTTAATGCCCCAAATAAATCTCAATCTGGGCAAACTCGAAAATTTAATGTGGAAGATTTTATATCTATTTACAAATTCTATGGTTTAAACCATGACCAACATCACTCCCAAAAACTTCCAAACTCTTATGCAGAAGCCCTTACTTTTAATCTTCAAATAGATTACTCTCACCTTTAATAAATACCAACTTCATTTCACGATATAGAATTACTACTTCAGCCTTTGGTTCACACCCATTGGTTTTATTTCTAAAACTCAGACTTTATAATTAAGCCTAAGGCTTATCATAGAAATGAACCATGTTAACATTAAATTTAAAAGTTCAAAATTGGTTAATTAAATACCAAGGCATATATATATTATGCATTCAATGCCAGCCCACATAAAATAATATTCGACCATAACTCACTATTGATTTGGCCCCATGGCCCCACACAATATAAAACCATCGCATCAAATAAATAATGCATTGACCTTAACGTTTCATTAACATACCTTCTGTTGTTGATACATCAGTGTCCATTCATCAGACAACCTTCACATTTTTCACTACTCTGCCCCTGCCTCTATATGCCCATAGGAATACATTTATACCAATTTAATGGTGAATCGATGCAGCTCCCAAAACTCTTATAATTCCCAAATTCCTAACTCTAGACTAAATCCTTATATTTGTGGAAACCGATTCCAACTCATTCCTAATCTGCAATATTTTCGAATCTCTAATATATTCATATGCCCAACTAATCATTCGAGAGCAGTTACAATTCTCTCCACATTTAATTAAAATTAATTAGAACCCACTAAATTCATCACATAAAATCTAACTCTCTTGAAAACTAAAAACCCCTAAGTCTATCAAAAATGCATGGAATTTTTTTTAGCCTAATGCCTCTACATCATACTCCCAAGATTAAAATGAATCATGATCTCCTAATCATGTGCTCTTAATACTTTGCCTCCTGGGTCCCATACTTTGCTTTGCTGCTATTCATTAGCTACATTGTTCTTCAACTGCACACTTCCAGGTTTCCATACTTTGTTCTGCAGCTTGCCTCCAGCCATGCTTTCACACTCTGCTCTTATTTTTCCTTTGCTAAAATTTCTCTACTTTCTTGTTGTTGTCTGCTACTTTTGAGGAACCTTCATCATCAGTCTCCTAATATTTTCAATTTCTATGTCCAACCTTTATTTTGTCTGGAAATTTCTTTGCCTTTTGTTGCGGCCTCCAATTTCTGTTGCTGCCAATACTGTTTCTGTTACTGTCTTCAAGAATTTTGCTGTTGCCCCTGTGGCTATCTCATCAATTGTTATTGTAAATGTTTCCCTCATGGATGTTTCTTCAACTGCTGCTCTTGCTACCGCTGCCAATGTTGCTGCAAATGTCGTCTTAGACATTGCTGTCAATGTTGCCTCTTTTGCCAAAAAAATTTCTAACATTGTTCTTAGTCCTGCAAATGTCACCCCACATGTTGCTTCAGCTGTCAGCATAGATGTTGTTGATGCCAATGTTGCCTCTTTTGCCAGAAATGTTGCTTCCTCCCAAACTTCCCGAATATCTCTTAGGATACCTCCCTCTGCAACATTATTTTGCTCATCACCTACAAATTTACTTTTAAAAAGTAAATTATCTTTATTTTCTCTAACTGCAATAACATAATCATTCATTTCTCCTTGTGTACTAGTAAGCATGATTAAATTCTGCAAACTAGTATCTGCTCCTATTCTTTTCACAGCTTCAAGCATTTTCACTCTAGTGTCTGCAATTTCATTCTCTTCTCTAAATGTTTTCAGCAAACAATTCAGCCATCTATTCTCAAACATTTCATCAATATGCTGCAAACTTGTTTCAGCATATTCTTCTTCTTCTTCCTTGAAAATCTTCAGTAATTGTCCTTCACCTTCTTGATTGCTTCTGGAAATCAAATCAAGTTCTTCAAATTCTTCATTTTCATCTTCTATTAGAATAGAATTATGATTTTCCATCATTGTAGCAGTTCCAAAAGTATGTCTTCCAGTCTTCTCTTGGTTATTCAGACAAGCCAACTCTTCCTTGTCATCAATAGTAATAATAAATTCCTTCACATGAGACATGATTGCCTCACCTTCCCCCTTCTGCAATAGTTCATCTGTATCCAAAACAACTCCAAAAGATGGATTGTCTTCTGCAATACCTGTCAACACATCCAAATTGTCAGTTTCAAAATCATAAGATCCAATGGTCTCACTTGATGATTCAGTCACCAATTCTTTCCTCAGCAATCCTAAGGCTCTTCCAAGACTCAAAAGGTCTTCAATGTCTTCATTCCTTCGCATCTTCACATTCTGCAATCCCCAATTTTGAAATTGAGGTTGTCCCTCCAGCATTGAATCATGTTTATTCAACATAATCTCCAGCAATCCAATTTCCTCATTCTATGGATTAAAGACTTCCACAGAATTCTCCTCCTCTTTTATTTGATTGTCCAATGTCGTCAATTTTTCTTTAGCATCAATAGAATATGCATTCATAAAATAATTGTTAAAACAAAAATCATAAGGCCTCAGTGCCTTTCTTTCCTCTGCCATCATTTCAGTATGTTGTGCTGAAATTCCCTCCTTCTCTATCAGCACATCAGTATGCTGATTCACTTTTCCAAAATAATTCTCTAAAGAATTTCCAAGACAGTCAACAAGTATTTCATTCACACCATCTATCTCCATGATGTTTTCGTGTTCACTGTAGTGAACTCTGCCTTCTACAATCTCCCTTTCATACTCTGAATTCTCCAACAAATATTCCAGCAATGCAATTTCTTTGCGGCATTGCTGAAGTATTTCATCATCATTCACTATCCCTGCATTCATACACAAACTTTCAGTTTGTAGACCAGGAGCTTCAAATGCCTCAACTAGTGTTTCACATATCAGTTCTTCAAACTGATCCTATCCTTCTTCATTCACAAGAATTTCTTTCTATGTTGCAACAGTTTCCATCATAAATGTATCACTGCTTCCTTCAGTCAAGAGACATTCTCCAACATTGCATTTTACTTCAGAGTATTCATCTTCTAAGAGATACTTCTTCATACTTGTGACAGATTCACAAGATTTCTCATCCTCCCCTGTAAAACATGTAATCATCTTACAATTTTCAGATTCAAAAATACAAGGCTTTACATCATCCAGCTGATCTGGACTTGTCCAATAACTTAGGAAATCATCAATAATTTCCTCTTCAGCAAGACAAACTTCTTGTTTTCTTAAACCTTCACCAAGATTCGCAAGATATTTTATAGATCTCCATTCATCATCTGTATTATGTTCTGCTTCACAAATAGAACCTTCCATTTTCAACTCTGCTACTCTGAGTTATGCACGTCCCAACTGTACATCTATCCTCTGTTCAAGCTTTCTCAGCTTCTCTGCAAAATACATGTTCTCTTGTTGTTCTCTTCTCTGTTGTATCCTTGGCTACTTTACTCTCTTCTTCATGAGCCAACCAACTCTTTGTCTTTCCTCTATCATCATTTTCAGTTTATTAAACTATTCTCTGATCTCAGCTACCTCTTTCTCATATTCTGCATCAGTGAATTTCTTCCTCGTGCCATTTGCTTTGGCATCTTCCTTCACTCTTCTATTGTGGCCTCTCTCTGAACCTCTACTCTCTCTTCTATGACTATCAATAGTCATCCTCTTCTCCATGAGTTCCACACTCATAAGCTGCACTAAGCCTCTGCAACAACAAGCTCTCTTGTTGCCACTTACCTCACCAATCCTTTCCTCCGGATTTGGTCTTTTGGCAAGTACTGGTCCCCTATCTGTTGGAACCTTCTGAGCACTCTCTTCTTCTCTCTCTATGCTTCACTCTGCAACTTTTAGAACTCATTCAACCTCTGTTTAATCTCTTCAGGTCCTGCCACATTCTTATTCCACTCAAAATCCCTTGCTGGACTCCTTCATCACTGCTTTCAAAGCTGTGATCTTCTTTTGCTAAGATTTCTTCAATTGCCTGCAATCTGAATTCTGCAAACAATACTTCAAACCAGAGTTAAATAATGCTCATCAACTCACCTTCCAAGATTGTTGAGTGATCTTTCTATTCCTCTCACCTACACTACATCTCTATATGTTGCAATATTTATCAGTTTCAAAAATCTGATCTGTTTTTATCACATGCAATTAATTCCAAAAACTTGAACCTTCAAAAAGAGCTATTCCAGCTCTGATACCACTTGATGGTAGGCTCACCCTCTCAAACCCACAATCTCCTTATTTTTGTACATATAAAAATGCATCTCAATTTAATGCCCCAAATAAATCTCAATCTGGGCAAACTCAAAAATTTAATGCGCAAGCTTTTATATCTATTTACAAATTATATGGTTTAAACCATGACCAACAGCACTCCCAAAAACTTCCAAACTCTTATGCGAAAGCCCTTACTTTTAATCTTCGGATAGATTACTCTCACCTTTAATAAATCCCATAAATACCAACTTCATTTCATGATATGGAATTACTACTTCAGCCTTTGGTTCACACCCATTGGTTTTATTTCTAAAACTCAGACTTTATAATTAAGCCAAGGCTTATCATATCACTGAACCATGCTAACATTCGATTTAAAAGTTTGAACTTGGTTAATTAAATACCAAGGCATATAGATATTATGCATTGAATTCCAGCCCACATAAAATAATATTCGACCATAACTCACTATTTATTTGTCCCCATGGCCCCACACAATATAAAACCATCGCATCAAATAAATAATGCAATGACCTCAGTGTTTCATTAACATACCTTCTGTCGTTAATATATTAGTGTCCATTCATCAGATGGCCTTCACATTTTTCACTACTCTGCCCCTACCTCTATATGCCCGTAGGCTTACATTTATACCAATTTAATGGTGAATCGATTCAGCTCCCAAAACTCTTAAAATTCCCAAATTCCTAACTCTAGACTAAATCCCTAGATTTGTGGAAACTGATTCCAACTCATTCCTACTCTGCAGTCTTTTCGAATCTCTAATCTCTTCATATGCCCAACTAATCATTCGAGAGCAGTTACAATTCTCTCCACATTTAATTAAAATTAATTAGAACCCACTAAATTCATTACATAAAATCTAACTCTCTTGAAAACTAAAAACCCCTAAGTCTAACAAAAATGCATGGAATTTGTTTTAGCCTAATGCCCCTGCATCATCCCACCTAGCCATTACCCCTCTGATTAGATATCGTTCCTAGCTCCCCCTCCAGGATTTTATACGGCACCTGTCATGGCCACCCTCTCTCTTCCTAACTTGACCCTTGGGATTCTCGTCTGGTACCTTGATCCTCCAGCCGCTACCCCGCCAAGTCAACCCAAACCTTATCTTGCTTTGACCCTGGTTCAACCGGTCCCCATGACTTCTCCCGTTGCAACAGTGCCTCAACCACCTCAACAGGAACCACCTCCTGTTACAACCGTTTTGGGTAAGAAGGGAAAATCTTGCAAGAGGGCCTCCAAGGACAAGGCTGCCCTGACAAACCCTGCACTTCTCCTGTTGGCAAAGCCCTGTGTTTTGTGTGATGTTGTCGGTCATGCCACCCATAACTGTCCTGAACTTCCCCATATTTAACCCATGGATAAAGTTGCGTTTCTTGAGTCTACAGTCCCTAAAGCCTCTGTTTCTTCTTTGACTGCATCCAAGAATCCTAAAACTAATCACACCAACCAAGCTTGTGCTTTGTGTGATCTCCATGGCCATTATTCCCACCATTTTCCCCACCTTATGCATTACTGTGCCTCATTAGAGGTAGTTCGGGAATACAAGATTGAACAGAACCAATTCGCCTCTCCCGTACTTGTGCAGTATGCTGTAGGCCAGACTAAGGATTTACCGGCTCCTATTGACATTCCCCCTCCTGATGTCGAGATGATGGAGCCTGCGGCCACTGTCCTCTACCTATCATCATCCAAGAGACCCTCGGCAGAAGCTCCCTCTGAATATTCCCTTGTTGTTTTGCTTGACCTCCCTTCAGTGATCACCCTGGGCTCAACATCAGTAGATCCCTTGTATGCTTGTTCTTACGTCATCCCCCATGATGATTTGCATGTAAACCTTTCTTCTCATAATAATGAGTCAGGTAGCTTCACCGCGTCATGTGGTCTCACTTCCTCCAGTCACTCCCTCTTCTATTGTGATGATGAAATCATGGAAGCCATGTCCACCCCTGACTTCATCTTTCCCGCCCATAAACGGGATGGCACCATCCGTGCCTATGGTGACTTTTGCATCCTAAGCACAAGCTACACCTATGGTATCTCCCACACTCCACCTCACAGTCAGCATGTGAGTAGTAGACATCCTACCCAGATCACTCCCTCCCACGGAGTGTGTTCGATTTCTACATTGAGCTCAGGTTGCCAACATTGTTCATCATCTGCCCATTTATTGTCTTGTGGCACCTTTCATATGGACCTCCCATCCACACCTTATATCGGTTTTTCCGATGGTGAAAGTCGTTACTCTCGGAATCTAACCTCGGCAGGTTGGGCCATTTTTACCCCCTTGCATTCGCTTGTTCTCTCGAACGGTGTATGCATTGGTACTGCTACCAATAATCAGGCTGAATATGACGCAGTGCAAGGTTTATTAGAAGATGCCCTTTCACATCACATTCTCCACCTTCATGTTCGTTTAGATTCTCTGCTTCTTGTCATGCAATTGAATGGTGTCTATCATGTGCATAATCCTACTCTTTTTAGAAGATATTTACGAGTGAAGATTTTGATGCGTGAATTAGAAATCATTACATTCAGTCATGTACCTAGAGAAAAAAATCAATATGTAGATAGCATTGCAAACCATATTCTAGATTGGAATTTAGCACACGCATTTAACACAAGACAATAACATAAAAATATCAAAATTATGCATATCCATAATATGTGTCGTATAAAATGTTTTAGAGTCCATCCACTCTTATACATATGACATTCCCATAGCATGTTACAAAACTCAAAACTAGGGGCACCACCTGCCCCTACACACTAATCACTATCTAGAGGATCTCGAGCCAATGGCTCTGATCTCGCAGCTCGTAGATCACGCATACCCTATCCGTCCATCGCCATGCGTCGCATGACCCCTCGCCACTCAGAGGGTAGACCAATACATGGATCGATGTACTAGTCATCTAAGTCTTTCCAGCCGTGCTCTGAAACACCGGTCAGAAGCCTTTCACATCTATGATGGATGTCCTCTAGGAGGGTTGCTGCATCCTCATTTTTCTGCGCCCTCGGTCCACTAGGTCTTGCGGTCCCCGATACTGCAGGTCGTCCCATATACCCGGCCAGTTTTACCGATGCCGTATCTGCATACCAAAAGGGAAAGAATCAGTACCACATACAATATTCTATAACTTTACATGCACATAAAATATTACCAATTTTTCACTTACCATTTGGCCCCCATATTCTTCCAGGCAACAGTGGCAGATCTAGTTCCCCACAACAACTCATCCCACTATAGGGATATTCGTCTATATATAGTGGCATATGATCCCAATGAACAAAGAACTCGAGTCGAAACACTCATCCAACCGCCCCACCTCCTCCTCTACATAGTAGTCGCCCCCACTGGTGCATCCTAGGCTCTCTCGGGCCCCCATCTTGGAGTTGTATGCAAGGTCGAAGTGCCAGGATCTTCTCAAAGAAGAATGAGCACAAACCTGTACCATATGCACATTCATGGTTCACTTGTTGCTTGCATAGCGAAAATTTTCATTTCAATGACGACAGCATCATCTGGGCCCACCCATAGTAGGTCCCACTCAAAACACTCTCCATAAGCATCATCTGCCCTCCGGTGATGTGGTGGAGTGCCTGGTTTCCCAGGATCCACAGCACCACTACAGCCACAACACGGGTCTCTAACCTCTCCAAATCCCCGATGGGTATCCGTGTCCCCTTGACTTGGAGACCTAGTCGACAATGGCGCTCTACAAACTCTATGATATTCCACCCCCACAATAACATTGGCTGAGTATTCCCTACCATCCCAAGTGGTAGGATACCAGTTAGGAAATATATATCCTAGACCATCAAATCGATCTAATGCCCCTGCACTATAAAGACCTCATGGTCTAGATCCCAATAGCTGACAATCCGGTCCAACAAGGGCTCTCCAACTCTCATCAAAGGGTTCTCCACAATCTTCAGAACCCCAAACCTGGCCAATGCACTACGAACACCTTGATCCTCCCGAATCTTCGACCGTAATGCGCCCAGGTCTCTCTCTCTCTCCAGTTGATCCATAATTCTGCCATATCTACAAAACAACCATCATATGTGTCAGTGTATAGATAGGAAATACTGTATCTCATCATAAAAACCTAGTGCCCAGCCAAAAAATAGCATAGAAAAACCCCTCCCTAATAGGTCGCACTTTTCAGGCCCAAACTTGGGACAAGTCGTAGTTTTTTGCTCAAAACCTGCTACCCAGGTTGCACTTTCTGCCCTAAAAAGTGCGACCCAGTCGTGAAAAGGAGAAGGGGTCTGTTCCTGAGCCCTGGGGACCTAATCTGAATTCCAAATCCACTGAAAAGAAAGAGTAGGGTTAGGCCTCTTACCTACAACTGACATATATTGATTTCAATGATCGGTTTGTCCGCTATGATCGCCGCAAGATTTAGGGCCTTCTTTCCTCTCTACATTCACCACAGCTCCACATGCATATGAGTGAATTTGGAGGGAAAGTGCCTTATTAAAAGAGAAACCCCTTATTTTTATTTTGCTTGCTACGGCCAAACCATAGCTCAGTTTTCCAAACCTTTTGTACCATTATAAATCTCTCCCCGAGCCCTCAAATGGGTATTTGTTAGTTTTTCGTGATTTGATACTTCACTGGGACACATTTTGTCCAAGAAGGGTCACTTCACCACTCCTAAAAATTGAATTTCTTCACCTACCACACTTGTACCTGGGGGCACCCCTTTGCCTTCATACTTTTTCATGCTTGTGTCGATCTTCGTCGTGAGTAACCATCATGTACTCATGTTTTTATGGTCCTCATTGGACATTTTTCTGTGTGGCAGCACCATCGAGTCACCTTTGTTTAGAGCATCCGAGTTAAGTCATCATTGCATTCATGGAGTCTATCCCGAGTCACTTTGTATCCCGCTATAGTCCTCCATCCTTCATTTCTTGGTTCCTCTCTCGTGTCGCACATTATGGCCTTCAGTCCCATTGTCCCCTATCCCTCATGATATTGTGTCAGTTGCTACCAGTTCATCCATGCCCTTTATGCTCTAACAAAGGAATTCATCCATCTGCTACTCAGTACCCCCCATTTTATCATCATCCCTGTTGTCATTCTATCAGTCGCTCTACTATTTTGTCTCGTGCCTTAGTTGAGGATCCCTTATTTCCACACCTATGGTGGACCTCCTTCTGTTGACATCAGCTCATTCATTCTAGAAGACAATTCTAGAGGGCGGTGTACCTTGGTTCCCAATTCCACTCTTGTTCGGTGCCTCGAATCAGGCAAAGGGACTCCTTATTGCCCTTTGACTTGGTTTTTTCTCAGCTCCAGCTCCTTTCAACATGATCGAGATCTGTATACCTGATGGTCCATGATGCAGCAATTGATATCAGTGATTCCCTGGTATGTGTGAGATGTCTCAGCCATCATGAGGGGGTGGCCCTATAGGTAGCCCCCCACATGCCTGGCTGACCTCTTCCTTTCAGCCTTTGATGCAACTCCATAGATTTGATGATGTCGGCCTTAGCCGCTTGCAGCGAATTTTTTATTGCATGTATCAGTCATATTTTCAGACCCCTTTCCTATTTACAGGGGCATCTGGGTTGTATTTATATCTCATGTACTCAAATATTATTGTACAAGTCCTGGCTGTTATCCCAGGCACAATATGTATGTGGGATTCATTATCATGTTGTTTATCTGGCTCATTTTTATGCCAGCATGTACTATATTGTTCAGTCCCTTGTTTACTGGATGCCTTATTCTTTGTACTTTGTCTCGACGGGCATAGGTATGCCTCCCCCACGGCCTATAGCATAGGTACTCACTCATAAAAGAGACTTGTCGCACCTATAAGTCTTGCCTCATCAGGGTCTAGTCCTTTCAGCACTTTGGTCTACCTTATACTTCTCTCTCTTTGACTTCCCCTTCGATGTCTAGTGATTGAGTTCTTACAACATACTTTGGTCATACGATTAGCTCCTAACGCTCACACGCTGGGGGAAATCTGTTACACCATTTTTTGGTCATCTAACCTATTATCATTAGATGGACCCAAGTACACCATGTAAGACCAATTTTACCCTAAGTAAAATTGCTTTCACTATGAGAATAACTTAGTAAACCACCTTTATTTAGTTTTTTATGGTCTAAACAGGAAACCCCATGAGGAAATATTAAATAAGTATACATTTGTTTGATTTTCCTCAAGGAATAATTAGTTAAATAGCAGTTTAATTAATATTTCTGGTTATATTTAACCCAAAACAAGGAAATTAATTAGATAAATCATTATTTATCTTATTATTTTCTAAGAATAATTATTTAAACCTTATTTAAAAAATATTTTTTTGTTAAATATGACTAAATCACCCTCAAATGATTAAATAAATCATTATTTGTTTGATTTTTACTCAACCACATCCTTAAAATGATAGATAAATCATTTATTTATTTATTATTTACAAATAAAGGGATTTGACCCAAGTCAAATTTTTTTTCCCTCTAACAAATATAATAAAATATTCCATAAAATTTGGATCTTGATTTGGTTAATAATATTTTAATTATGCACCAATATCTAGACTAACTCAATATTTTGTTATAAATAGAAGGTTTTTCCCATTCATTTACCACCTTTTGTTGCCTAAACATCACTCTAGATCTATACTTTTGGTCTGACTATTGATCCACCATCATAGTCATATTTTTCTACCATTTATGTCTGGGTTTTCTACACCATCAAGGGAGAGGAGTTTTAGATCTGAAGTGCTGAGGACTTACAAGAACCCATCCCATTGAGGAGAACTGGTAACACCCTTCTTTGTTTTCCTCCCAGGTGCCATTAATACAAAATTCATTCAACATATTCTTGTCTTGTCTATTGGATGCATGGAGTAAATATTGTTTTTTCTACTACTTAATGTCTTCTAATGCATAGATCTAGATTTTTGCAACATTTATCTTGATCACCTAACTACAGATCTGAGGATATTGGCAGCCATTTTTGTTGCTAGGGATGTTTGTTATACATAGCTAAAGTGGTCTTTTTTCGTACGCCTGGAATTAAGATTCATACTAACAATGTGGACCACTTCTGATGGTGATCATTCTACAACTACCCTTGTGTATGTATGAACTATAGGGGTCGATGGTCTGTGCGGATGACCATTTCCTTCCCAAAAATATAATGCTTCTATTGACAGCAAGCCTGCATAATGGAATACATCTCTTTTTCATAAGTGTAATACTTCCGAACTGTGTCGGAAAGTGTCTCATTGCGATATGCCATAGGATGCCCATGTAGAGTAATAACTTCCCAAATAACATATTCAAAGGCATCTGTCTTGATCTCAAATGGTTGTTGCAAGTTTGGTAATGTGAGCACCAGTGAAGAGTAGAGGTGATGTTTCAACTCGAAGAATGGCTTCTGTTGAGTTTCAGACCATATGAATTTTTCTTTCGCTCCTTCCCTGGTGACTTGACTCAAGGGTCAAGTGATATGAAATAATCTCAACACAAACCTGTGGTAGCAATTGGAAAGAACCAGAAAGTTGCAGAGCTTTGTTAGAGTGGTTGGGGTTATCAATTCCAAAATGGCTTAGATCTTGACTAGATCCACAATCACCCCCTTCTCATCAATAATGTATCCTAGTTACTAAACTTGGGTCATGCCAAAAGTGACTTCTTGAAATTGGCACACAACTTGTGTTGTCACAGTGTTTGAAGGACCTGTTGGATGTGGTGGAGGTGCTCTTCCCAATTATGGTTGAAGATCAGGATGCCATCCAAGTACATCACTACAAATGAGTTGGTGAATGGCCATAAGATGTCATCCATCAGCCTCATGAAGGTTGCGGGAGCATTCGTCAATCTAAAAAGCATGACCAACCATTAAAAAATTTCCTCCTTGGAATTGAAGGCAGTATTCCACAGATCAGAGGGTTCGATTGGTACTTGGTGATACCTGGACTTCAATTCAATCTTGTTGAAATATTTTTCCCCTTTGAATTGGTCCAGAAGGTCATCAATCCATGGGATCAGGTACCTATTCTGGATAGTGATCTTGTTTATTTCCTGATAGTCAATACAGAGTCTCCAATTCCCATCCTTCTTCTACAGTAGCTCCTAAATCTGTCTCTTGATTTTGTCTTTCTTGAGAATAGAAAGCTAATAGATTGGCCCATTGGGCAATGACGCACCTAGGGTCAAATCGATGGAGTGCTTGACCTGATAGTGCAAAGGCAGCCCTCTGGGTGAGGTGAAGATGTCCCCATACTCCTCCACGACCTTATCCATTTTTTGTCGGCGAGTGGATGAGCCCTATCTAGAGGTCATGGCCATAGTCTTCCTCATGCCCTGAGGGCAAATCATCAAGAAAAAAAATTATCAATTTTGTAAATGAGCTTACTTCATTGTTTTTCAATAACCAAAGAGATGGCAGTAGGTGGTGCTACCTCCAGTATCATGTACAAATTATTTCCCAAATTAACAATAAAAGTGTGAGGCCTGGACTCATACATAACATGTCGCTTCCACACATATGGTTGGCCTAATAAAACATCACAAACATCAAGAGGAGAAATGTCACATAATACTTCATCTATGAAGGGATTGATGTTGTAGGGAAGGTTGCACTGCTGGCTGATGCGGAGATATTATCCTTGGTGAAGCCACATGATGGTGTACGGTTGTGGGTTTGTTGTGGTCAGCAAGCCCAGCTACTTCACGACCTTTGCTAAAATTAGGTTCTTTTGGCTCCCACTGTCGGCAATGAACTACAACAGTCAAACCTTTACCCACATATGGGAATGGAAGAGGTGCTCCTCCTCCTCTGGATATTTTTTTTCATCCTTATGGATCTTCGTGGTGGCAACTGTGGCATTGGGATTTGCATCGGTAATATTATTCCCTTTTTCATTCCCATTGTTATGTTCTGATTCAGATTTGTAGCATGAATATGATTCATAAGCCTTCATCTCAGCCACCAGTGACTGCTTAGACTGACACTCACTTGTGTTGTGAGTGGAGCTCTTATGGAACTCGCACCACTTTCCCATGTCCTTCTTTGGCTTTGTGGTGTTTTTCTTTTCTTGCGGCTTTGGAAGTTTGTGCTAGGATGCCTTGCCTTGGATTTTTCTTTTCTTTTGTGGTTTGGGGGCATCTTTCCCTTGATTCTGATTCATAGATCCAAAGTCTTTCTTATTCTATTTCAATTTCTGCTCAGTCTTGGCGACATACCTATATGTTGCACCAAGTGAGGAAATGTCAGGAAACTCCATTTCCTCCTGAATGTATCTGTATAGAAAACTGCAGTACTTCAACACCAATTTTTTCTCCTAATATTTTATACGCAACTTTTTGTGTAGTGTACGAAACAACTTTATCAGCTCATGCACATCTTGATCCCTTTGTTGCCAAAGAGTAGTCCATTATATGTACCTGTCATCATAGCTCCCCATGGGATAATATTGTTCCTTGATGGTGTCTCGGAAAGAATCCCAAGTGGGTGCGGCCAAGAATAGAGAGGGTTCTCTCTCGTCCTTTTTCTCATAGTAGGTTTCCCACTAGTCTTTGACATGGGGGATGGCTTTGAGGAGTGAAAAAGTAATATTTTCCCGGTTGGAAAATTCATGAACTGAGAAATATCCTTCTAATATATTCAACCATTTATCTATGATGTTTGCATCTATTTGGCCCTCAAATATGGGAATGTCAAAGTTTACTTATACCTTAAAAGGAGTGGTGCCTCCAGAGTGGTTGTTGGATTCATATGCACCACTGGTGGGCAGTCATTAAAATATCTAGAAAAAGTTATCCATCATTTCGTTCCTTTGTTTCTTGAGGGCCTCCTCGAGCAATATTTTGATAGGATATCTTGCTTCCTATTCTTTATTTTCATCCCCCATGGGCAATCGTCTGTTTTTACGAGGCTGATCTTACAAAGTTTCAACTAGATTGAGCCTAAATCCGATACCTCGGCCTCATTGGGGACATGCAAAGAAGGATCGAGAAAGAGAAAAACGCTCTGGTACCACTAATCTGAACTTATGGAGGAATGTAATAAAATACATAAATACACATAAATGCATAGATGTAGTAGAAATAAAACTCCATTTCATTAATATCAAATAACTGAAATATGATTACAGACATAATGGAAATAAAATAGCTAGGATGTTGGTAGCTTATTGCTGAGAAGATATGTGGTGGCTATAGTCCTCTAAAATATGTTAAAATGAGGCTCAAGGGCCTTTTTATTATTTAAAAACATAAGAAAACCCTAAACAACCAAAACCCTAACCCTAGGAGATGAAACGCCAAGAGTTTGTGGGCCTCATTGGGGTTAGTTGGGCAGCCAACTTCCCAGGGTTGTAACTTGGTCATATTATCTCTATTTTACGTGTACAATATATCATCGGAAATATCTCTCTGAGTACTATGTTTTTTGCTATAGTTCCTTGTGTATGGCTATGGGCCTACTGCAAACCTCAAAAAATTTTGTTTAGGGGGTCAAAATTGCTCTGGAAGTTCACGACCCAAAATAAATGCTAAAAATAGTAAATTCTGCTATAAGAAAAGAAAATGAATAAACTGACTGGAGGTCTAGGTGGAATAGGTGGGTGGCCACCAATATCCACCTGGATTAGATGCACCCAAGGAGAAAAAAAAAATTGGGCTTCATTATTATTAAGGGAGTTCAAGAAGGATAGCTTTGACACTCAAGAATTAAACATTGAATTCCATTATGCTTAGTTGTTGATCTTGATAGCTCTGGTAGAGTGGGAAAAAATGGAGCATTTCCAATCAGTGGAATACCTATTGAAACCTATTGCGACAGCCCAGTTTCATAATTTGTGGGATTCCAATGACCTTGAGCATAAGAGACTCAAAAATATTGTGTTTTTATTATATGGAGAGGTAATACGGAATATCATATAACATCGCAATTACTTGCTAAAAGTGTGAGCAAGTATAAGGGCATAGAAAAATTCAAATTTGCACCCCACCATATTTGGATTCTGGTGTGGAAAGACCTAACAAAGGCCTAGAAGAAAAAACCCCACCAATTAACTGAGGATGAAATTCAAGGTATATTGGATGCATGGGTCCTTGCATGGAAGATAATGAAGGAAAAATCTTCATATGTAGATATTATCTCAAGTGGATAAGAGATCACTGCCACCCCCTCAGCTCAAGATCAACAACAATTTCAGCCATTAGTTGTCCTAAAATCATAACCACAAGATGAACTAGTCACTCCCGAAGTCCAATAGTGGATAGGGAAGAGAATAATGTTTAGGAGTATAATAGGAAGTGCATCCACCATGAATTTCAAAAAGAAGAAGAAATATTCCCACCCCTCCATAGCTTGAACCACCTTTATAGGGGATGACTTTGAACACACAAGGGGCCAAATGGGAGATGTTGTAGTGACCAGGTATGATTTCCTACATCAACTGATCAAGGAAATGAATGTTAAATTGATTTTTTCTTTGGGTTTAAGGGAAGTACCATCAGTGATCCCTCGGTTGTAGCCTCAAGAAAAATACCAGGCCCATGCAGCCTCATTGTCCCAATAGCAGAAAATGGCATGTAGGATTCTCAGTGTTACAGTACAAGTTTGGGAAGGGACTATGAAAAAACCTCTAGATATTAGTGTAGAGATTGAGGTTGTGTTATCAAATTTTGAGTCAAAATAGTTAGTATAACTATAGCATATCACATCCTGATTATTACAAGACATACCCATGATCATGGAGGAAGACTTGGGGAAAAGTGGAAGGATAGAAGAATAGTTGTGCCAGGAGTAGCAAAGGCTAAAAGATAATAATTCAGAGTGGAGCAATTCCTTCACCCACATTTATAGAGATTGTATTGAAGGGATGGTAGAGGACACAACCCCCTCCCAGGACATGGAAATGAGGATAAGGGAATCCATCCTTGGATTGAAGATGCTAGTTGTAGAGGTGACCGCCAGACGGGAGTCACAAGTGTCAACAGAGGATCAACACCAAGAGTAAATGATATGATAGAGGAAGGAGAAATTGACTACATATGAAAGGATGTGTAAAGATATGGTAGAGAAAAGTGACCAGTTGGGGAATAAGTTTTCCTAGGATCGAGTAATGCAAATAGTTACTAAACAAATCAAGGTAGCAGAATATCATCACCTCCAAATCGACCTAACAATGAAAAAGATGAATCTTGTTGAGAGGAGGAAGGATATGCATGATAAGGCACAACTTAGAGAGCCGTGAGAAAGCTACACGAGGAGAAATATCCCTGGATGGATCTCTAGGACCAAGTTATGGTAGTCATGGATGAATTCATCGAATTATTGAAGAACATGCAAACTTTAAATAGTGAGGATATCAGTGTAGTCATTAGGGAAATTAATATTGGAATAGTTAACATCATAGCCCATATTGAAGCATAAGAAGAAACATGGGAAACTTTTCAAAAGGTCAAGGAGGAAAAAATCGTTTCGGCAAAGGTGATCGGAATCCGGATTAGGGCAAAAGTTTGCAAAAACTTCAAAGTGCTCAGAATCACACCAAACCAAAATGACTGGATCGAGCTCGTTGTTGGGAATCTGGTGCACTTTTTTTCACTCAAAACAGAGACCGTATGAGGAATTTAGAGTTCATTAATCGTCATTCCAAATAGGTGAATTAAAAAAAAGGGGGTCAAATAGGGTCAAAGGCCAAAAATTTGGGTTTTCCTCCGGCCCAATGATAGGATCACAAGTTTCAAAGTGTGGTTGGTTGTGACTTGTTGCAATTTAATTGGTTTTTGATGAACTAACGGGGATCTGAGTCGTGGTTAGCCCAGAGGTCGCCACGTGACCCTCCCAAAGGCCAAATTTCAGGGTTAATGTCAAAGTTCGAATTCTGAATTATGGTTCCAAGGTTCAAATTTTATTAAACTCCAAAATATCATATATTTCAAAGGGTGAAATATTAATGATTCCAAAGTTCGAATTTTTTTATGGTGCAAAACTTTACATAGAGGTTGGGCGGAGGTCGGGGCTCGACCCTACGACCTTTCCCAACACAATGTGCTACCTTACCACTACACCACTACAATAGTTCTTAACTATAGTGGGTCGTGAATTATATTTCAATCCATATGGTAATGACGGTGGAGGTAAGGAGGGGGCCAACCCCCTCACCACAAGATCACATGCGGATGACTAGGAGCGGAGTTAATTCATAATGGCGCTACATTAAGTTTTAAATGGGTTTAGTTAATCCAAATCCAATGTTAGCGCTAATCCTTATCACTAATCCGGATTTGGATTAAAACAAACTTAGTGCATTTGAATCGCACTTATCCACAGTCTAAACAACGCTTAATTTAATTAAACATGAGTTTAATTCGGCAGCATGTTTGGCGGAGCCCCCAATTTCAGCGCTGCCTCCAAAATTAGGGCCCTAACTCGAGATGTTCCAGTTTTAGTGGAGTTTTCCCAGGAAATATTGAGGAAGCCATAGCTTTGGCATTTTTCGACCAATTTTGGTTCAAGAAGAATCATTCATAGATGATTTGGATTCTTTGAGCATGATGGTGCAGATTGCAGAGGCATTGGAGCACTCTTGTAATTTATTTTTCCACTTTGAATATTAAAGAAGCATAGGGCCACCACGAGAGGGGGTTATGCCTAGCTCACTCAAAGACCATTTGCAAAGCTTGAAGAGTCTATTTTGAGGGTTTTGGGTCTTCTGAATCCAATGGAGCAAGTTGCGAAGCCATTGGAGAATTGTATGTGCATATAATCAGATAATTTCATGAGCTGATAAAGTTGTTTCGTACACTACACAAAAAGTTGCGTATAAAATATTAGGAGAAAAAATTGGTGTTGAAGTACTGTAGTTTTCTGTACAGATACATTCAGGAGGAAATGGAGTTTCCCGACATCTCCTCGCTTGGTGCAACATATAGGTATGTTGCCAAGACTGAGCAAAAATTGAAATAGAATAAGAAAGACTTTGGATCTGTGAATCAAAATCAAGGGAAAGATGCCCCCAAACCACAAAAGAAAAGAAAAATCCAAGGCAAGGCATCCTAGGACAAAATTCCAAAGCCGCAAGCAAATAAAAACACCGCAAAGCCAAAGAAGGACATGGGAAAGTGGTGCGAGTTCCATAAGAGCTCCACTCACAACACAAGTGAGTGTCAGTCTAAGCAGTCACTGGTGGCCGAGATGAAGGCTTATGAATCATATTCATGATACAAATCTGAATCAGAACATGACAATGGGAATGAAAAAGGGAAGAATATTACTGATGCAAAGCCCAATGCCACAGTTGCCACCACGAAGATCCATAAGGACGAACAAAAATATCCAGGGGAGGAGGAGCGCCTCTTCCATTCCCATATGTGGGTAAAGGTTTGACTATTGTAGTTCATTGCCGACAGTGGGAGCCAAAAGAACCTAATTTTAGCAAAGTTCATGAAGTAGCTAGGCTTGCTGACCACAAAAAACCCACAACCGTACACCATCATGTGGCTTCACCAAGGATAAGATCTCTGCGTCAGCTAGCAGTGCAGCCTTCCCTACAATGTCAATCCCTTCATAGAATAAGTATTATGTGACATTTCTCCTCTTGATGTTTGTGATGTATTATTAGGCAAACCAAATGTGTGGAAGCGACATGTTATGTATGAGTCCAGGCCTCACACTTTTATTGTTAATTTGGGAAATAATTTGTACATGATACTGGAGGTAGAACCACCTACTGCCATCTCTTTGGTTATTGCAAAACAATGAAGTAAGCTCATTTACAAAATTGATAACTTTTTTTCTTGATGATTTTCCCTCAGGGCATGAGGAAGACTATGGCCATGACCTCTAGATAGGGCTCATCCACTCGCCGACAAAAAATGGATAAGGTCATGGAGGAGTATGGGGACATCTTCACCTCACCCAAAGGGGTGCCTTTGCACTATCAGGTCAAGCACTCCATCGATCTGACCCCAGGTGCGTCACTGCCCAATGGGCCAATCTATTAGTGCTCTATTCTCGAGAAATAAAAAATCAAGAGACAGATTTAGGAGCTACTATAGAAGAAGGATGGGAATTGGAAACTCTGTATTGACTATCAGGAAATAAACAAGATCGTTATCCAGAATAGGTACCTGATCCCATGGATTGATGACCTTCTGGACCAATTCAAAGGGGAAAAATATTTCAACAAGATTGAATTGAATTCCAGGTATCACCAAGTACCAATCGAACCCTCTGATCTGTGGAAGACTGCCTTCAATTCCAAGCAGGAAATTTTCGAATGGTTGGTCATGCCTTTTAGATTGACGAATGCTCCCGCAACCTTCATGAGGCTGATGGATGACATCTTGCGACCATTCACCAACTCATTTGTAGTGATGTACTTGGATGGCATCCTGATATTCAACCATAATTGGGAAGAGAACCTCCACCACATCCAACAGGTCCTTCAAACACTGTGACAACACAAGTTGTGTGCCAATTTCAAGAAGTCACTTTTGGCATGACCCAAGTTCAGTAACTAGGATACATTATTGATGAGCAGGGGGTGCTTGTGGATCTATCCAATATCTAAGCCATTATGGAATTGATAACCCCAACCACTCTAACAAAGCTCTGCAGCTTTCTGGTTCTTTCCAATTGCTATCGCAGGTTTGTGTTGAGATTATCTCATATCACTTGACCCTTGAGTCAAGTCACCAGGGAAGGAGCGAAAGAAAAATTCATATGGTCTGAAACTCAACACAAGTCTTTCTTCGAGTTGAAACATCACCTCTACTCTTCACTGGTGCTCACATTACCAAACTTGCAACAACCATTTGAGATCAAGACAGATGCCTTTGAATATGCTATTGGGGAAGTTATTACTCTACAGGGTCATCCTATGGCATATCACAATGAGACACTTTCCGACACAGTTTAGAAGTATTTCACTTATGAAAAAGAGATGTATTCCATTATGTAGGCTTGCCGTCAATAGAAGCATTATATTTTTGGGAATGAAATGGTCATCCACACAGACCATCGACCCCTATAGTTCATACATACACAAGGGTAGTTATAGAATGATCGCCATCAGAAGTGGTCCACATTGTTAGTATGAATCTTAATTCCAGGCGTACGAAAAAAGACCACTTTAGCTGTGTATAACAAACATCCCTAACAAAAAATATGGCTGCCAATATCCTTAGATCTGTAGTTAGGTCATCAAGATAAATGTTGCAAAAATCTAGATCTATGCATTAGAAGACATTAAGTAGTAGAAAAAACAAGATTTACTCCATGCATCCAATAGACAAGACAAGAATATGTTGAATTAATTTTTTATTAATGGCACCTAGGAGGAAAACAAAGAAGGGTGTTACCAGTTCTAATCAATGGGATGGGTTCTTGTAAGTCCTCAGCACTTCAGATCTAAAAATCCTCTCCCTTGATGGTGTAGAAAACCCAGACAAAAATGGTAGAAAAATATGACTATGATGGTGGATCAATAGTCAGACCAAAAGTATAGATCTAGAGTGATATTTAGGCAACAAAAGGTGGTAAATGAATGGGAAAAACCTTCTATTTATAACAAAATATTGAGTTAGTCTAGATATTGGTGCATAGTTAAAATATTATTAACCAAATCAAGATCCAAATTTTATGGAATATTTTATTATATTTGTTAGAGGGAAAAGGAATTTGACTTGGGTCAAATCCCTTTATTTGTAAATAATAAATAAATAAATTATTTATCTATCATTTTAAGGATGTGGTTGAGTAATAATCAAATAAATAATGATTTATTTAATCATTTAAGGGTGATTTAGACATATTTAACAAAAAAATATTATTTAAATAAGGTTTAAATAATTATTCTTAGAAAATAATAAGATAAATAATGATTTATCTAATTAATTTCCTTGTTTTGGGTTAAATATAACCATAAATATTAATTAAACTGTTGTTTAACTAATTATTCCTTGAGGAAAATCAAACAGATGTATACTTATTTAATATTTCCTCATGGGGTTTCCTGTTTAGACCATAAACAACTTAATAAAGGTGGTTTACTAAGTTATTTTCATAGTGAAAGAAATTTTACTTTGGGTAAAATTGGTCTTACATGGTGTACTTGGGTCCATCTAATGATAATAGGTTAGATTACCAAAAAATGGTCTAACAGATTTCCCCCCAGCATGTGAGTGTTAGGAGCTAATCGTATGACCGAAGTATTTTGTAAGAACTCAATCACTAGACACCGAAGGGGAAGTCAAAGAGAGAGAAGTATAAGGTAGACCAAAGTGCTGAAAGGACTAGACCCTGATGAGGCAAGACTTATAGGTTCGACAAGTCTCTTTTATGAGTGAATACCTATGCTATAGGCTGTGGGGGAGGCATACCTATGCCCACAGAGACAAAGTACAAAGAATAAGGCATCCAGTAAACAAGGGACTGAACAATATAGTACATGCTGGCATAAAAATGAGCCATATAAACAACATGATAATGAATCCCACATACATATTGTGCCTGGGATAACAGCCAGGACTTGTACAATAATATCTGAGTACATGAGATATAAATACAACCCAGATGCCCCTGTAAATAGGAAAGGGGTCTGAAAATATGACTGATACATGAAATAAAAAATGCACTGCAAGCGGCTAAGGCCGACATCATCAAATCTATGGAGCTGCATCGAAGGTTGAAAGGAAGAGGTCAGCCAGGCATGTGGGGGGCTACCTATAGGGCCACCTCCTCATGAGGGCTGAGACATCTCACACATACCCGGGAATCACTGATATCAACTGCTGCATCATGGACCATCAAGTATACAAATCTTGATCATGCTAAAAGGAGTTGGAGCTGAGAAAAAACCAAGTCAAAGGGAAATAAGGAGTCCCTTTGCCTGATTCGAGGCACTGAACAAGAGTGGAAGCTGGAACCAAGGTACACCGCCCTCTAGACTTGTCTTCTAGATTGAATGAGCTGATGTCAACAGAAAGAGGTCCACCATAGGTGAGGCAATAAGGGATCCTCAACTAAGGCATGAGACAAAATAGTAGAGCAACTAATAGAATGACACCAGGGATGATGATAAAATGGAGGGTACTGAGTAGCAGATGGATGACTTCCTTTGTTAGAGCATAAAGGGCATGGATGACGTGGTAGCAACTAACACAATATCATGAGGGATAGGGGACAGTGGGACTGAAGGCCATAATGTGCGACACGAGAGAGGAACCAAGAAATGAAGGATGGAAGACTATAGCGGGATACAAAGAGACTCAGGATAGACTCCATGAATGAAATGATGACTCAACTCAGATGCTCTAAACAAAGGTGACTCGATGGTGCTGCCACACAGAAAAATGTCCAATGGGGACCATAAAAAAATGAGTACATGATGGTTACTCACGACGAAGATCGACACAAGCATGGAAAAGTATGAAGGCAAAGGGGTGCCCCCAGGTACAAGTGTGGTAGGTGAAGAAATTCGATTTTTAGGAGTGGTGAAGTGACCCTTATTGGACAAAATGTGTCCCAGTGAAGTATCAAATCACGAAAAACTAACAAATACCCATTTGAGGGCTCAGTGAGAGATTTATAACGGTACAAAAGTTTTGGAAAACTGAGCTATGGTTTGGCCATAGCAGGCAAAAGAAAAATCAGGGGTTTCTCTTTTAATAAGGCACTTTCCCTCCAAATTCACTCATTTGCATGTGGAGCTATGGTGAATGTAGAGAGGAAAGAAGGCCCTAAATCTTGCGGCAATCATAGCGGACAAACCGATCGTTGAAATCAATATCTGTCAGTTGCAGGTAAGAGGCCTAACCCTACTCTTTCTTTTCAGTGGATTAGAAGTTCATATTAGGTCCCCAGGGCTCAGGAACAGACCCTTGCTCCTTTTCACGGCTGGGTTGCACTTTTTAGGGCAGAAAGTGCGACCTGGGTACCAGGTTTTGAGCAAAAAACTGTGACCTGTCTTAGGTTTTTGCCTGAAAAGTGCGACCTATCAAGGAGGGGTTTTTCTATGCTGTTTTTTGGTTGGGCACTAGGTTTTTATGATGAGATACATTCTTTCCTATCTGTACACTAACACATATGATGGTTTTTTTGTAGATATGGCAGAATTACAGATCAACTGGAGAGAGAGAGAGACCTGGGCGCATTACGGTTAGAGATTTAGGAGGATCAAGGTGTCCGTAGTGCATTGGCCAGGTTTGGGGTACTGAAGTTTGTGGAGAACCCTTTGATGAGAGTTGGAGAGCCCTTGTTGGACTGGATTGTCAGTTATTGGGATCTGAACCATGAGGTCTTTATAGTGCAGGGGCACTAGATCGAGTTGACGGTCTAGAATATATATTTCCTAACTGGTATCCCACCACTTGGGATGGTAGGGAATACTCAGCCAATGTTATTGTGGGGATGGAATATCATAGAGTTTGTAGAGCGCCATTGTCGACTAGGTCTCCAAGTCAAGGGGACACAGATACCCATTGGGGATTTGGAGAGGTTACAGACCCGTGTTGTGGCTGTAGCGGTGCTGCGGATCCTGGGAAACCAGGCACTCCACCACATCACCAGAGGGCAGATGATGTTTATGGAGAGTGTTTTGAGTGGGACCTACTATGGGTGGGCCCAGATGATGCTGTCGTCGTTGAAATGAAAATTGTCGCTATGTAAGAAACAAGTGAACCATGAATGTGCATATGGTACAAGTTTGTGCTCGTTCTTCTTTGAGAAGATCCTGACACTTCGACCTTGCATACAACTCCAAGATGGGGGCCCGAGAGAGCCTAGGATGCGCTAGTGGGGGCGACTACCATGTAGAGGAGGAGGTGGGGCAGTTGGACGAGTGTTCCGACTCGAGTTCTTTGTTCATTGGGATCAGATGCCACTGTATATAGATGAATATCCCTATAGTGGGATGAGTTATTGTGGGGAACTAGATCTGCCACTGCTGCCTGGATGAATATGGGACCCAATGGTAAGTGAAAAATTTCTAATCTTTTATGTGCATGTAAAGTTATAGAATATTGTATGTGGTACTGATTCTTTCCCTTTTGGTATGCAGATACGGCACCAGTAAAACTGGCCGGGTATATGGGACGACCTGCAGTATCGGAGACCGCAAGACCTAGTGGACCGAGGGTGCAGCAAAATGAGGATGCAGCAGCCCTCCTAGAGGACATCCGTCATAGATGTGAAAGGCTTCTGACCGATGTTTCAGAGCGTGGCTGGAAATACTTAGATGACCAGTACATAGATCCATGTATTGGTCTACCCTCTGAGTGGCGAGGGGTCATGCGACGCATGACGATGGGCGGATAGGGTATGCGTGATCTACGAGCTGTGGGAGCAAAGCCATTGGCTCGAGATCGTCTAGATAGTGATTAGTGTGTAGGGGCAGGTGGTACCCCTAGTTTTGAGTTTTGTAACATGCTATGGGCATGTCATATGTATCAGAGTGTATGGACTCTAAAACATTTTATACGACACATATTATGGATATGCATCATTTTGATATTTTTATGTTATTGTCTTGTGTTAAATGTGTGTGCTAAATTCCAATCTAGAATATGGTTTGAAATGTTATCTACATAGTGATTTTGTGCTCTAGGTACATGACTGAATGTAATGATTTCAAATTCACGTATCAAAATATTCACTCGTAAATATCTTCTAAAAAGAATAGGATTATGCACATGACAGACACCATTCAATTGCATGACAAGAAGCAGAGAATCTAAACGAACATGAAGGTGGAGGATGCGATGTGAAAGGGCATCTGCTAATAAACCTTACACTGCATCATATTCAGCCTGATTATTGGTAGCAGTACCAATGCATACATCGTTCGAGAGAACAAGCGAATGCAAGGGGGTGAAAATGGCCCAACCTGCCGAGGCTAGATTCCAAGAGTAACGACTTTAACCATCGGCAAAACCGATATAAGGTGTGGATGGGAGGTCCATATGAAAGGTGCCACAAGACAATAAATGGGCGGATGATGAACAATGCTGGAAACCTGAGCTCAAAGTAGAAATCGAACACACTCCGTGGGAGGGAGTGATCTGGGTAGGATGTCTACTACTCACATGCCGGCCGTGAGGTGGAGTGTGGGAGCTACCAGAGGTGTAGCTTGTGCTTAGGCCGCAAAAGTCACCATAGGCATGGATGGTGCCATCCCGTATCCCAGATGAAAAATGCGTGAGGTGAATGCAAAGCCATGATTTCATCATCACAATAGAGATGGAATGATGAAACGAAGACCTTTGGCCGCGGTGATACTGACTCATTGTGAAGAAAATGCGTGCCATTAAATGACTGAACACAACCAATATTATGGCATTTCGAGCAATTTATAGTTCCTCCATTTGCAATCATCACTTGACATTCTGGTGTTGGGTATAGGAAACTATTCAATTCCTTGGCTACCTTACAATGAATAAAATTATGGGTGCTACCTGAATCAATCAACACTATTACATTTTTCTTCTTGATATGTCCTTCTATCTTGAGAGTTTGAGTGGTAATTCCTACCAATGCATTACAGGATATAATTGAATTCATTTCTTCACCATTCTAGGTGGTTCTAGGTATATATCCTCTTCTTGTTCATTTTCTTCTTCTTCTTCTGATCTCTGTAAATATTTCTTTTTCTTTACCACAATGCTAGTATAACTTTCTATCTGTTGTAGAAAATCCCTTTGTACTTTTTCTTCCAATTGTTGTGGTGTCAACGCGCGGGTTTGTGGAAATCTGGTCGTGCTTAACACTTCCTTCTTTATAGAATTGAGTGGTAGGCTTCCTTGTCACCATAATTTTACATTCAATTTTTCTTTCCAACCTGAATGCCTTCTCCAATGAATCGGGTTCCCAAAAACGAACTTCATGTTGGATTTTATCCTTTTGGAGTGCTATGAAGAGATCAAATCAAACATTTTCTGCAATACTGATTACCGCCTGTTCAGTTTTTGAAGTCCAAATAAAGAATGAACCACTAAGCGCTTTTTGTTGAGGTATAATTGCAAACTCAAAAGAAAATTAACTGCTCTTTGTATCCTCATAATGTGCTATCATTTCCTCCATAAAAATTGACCAAGTGACAATTTTTTTGCGGGAGCAAAGCCATCGGTACCATACAAATGTATTTGGTTCTAAATGTAAAGTTACAGCCATGCAACATAGTTTCATTGTAGATCAAATATTTGCTCTATCATAGTATCCGCATTTATAGGATCTTTTCCTCATTTACTCCATATAATATATTTGGAATATGGTGGTTCTTCCCACCAACATTAGATTTTATGAAATCACGATTAACATTTATTTTTTTCTCATCATGAGGTTCTTCTACTATCTTTTCACCATTAGGAAACGTTTCTTGTATCAACTTTGTCAAACCTTCCATGTCTGCTTTTAAAACATTCTTCATGTTTTCCATTTTCTCATCGATCTTAGCTTCCATGTCATCCATCTTAGATTCCATGCCAGCCTCCATGCCATCTATCTTAGATTCCATTCCATCTATCTTAGATTCCATGCCATCTATCTTAGATTCCACGCCTTTCTTCAAACCATCCATCTTATTTTCCATGCCTTTCTTCAAAACTTCCATGTCATTTTTTGTTGCTCTTTGCGAGAGCGAAATTTGTTGCACTTGCTCTTGTAGTTTTGATATGTCATGTTGCCATTCTTCGTCTTCATGAGTCATAGTAGAGATTTCCAAAGGCTTAATGGGTGTTGAATTCTTTTTAGGGGCCATTCAATAATCCAATACTGATATATATTCTACAATATTCCCTTGCAATCAATTCAACTTGATTCTTCAAACAAGACTTATGCAATTCGGAAAAAAATTACACACCTTTTATTTGCTTTTGAGGAGCTCGATATTGAAATTAGATTATCTCTGTGATTGTGACTCTTCAATATCTGAAATTCAGCACTGAATTCAACCTATAAATTATCTTTTTAATGCCACAGGTCTGACTTGATTTGGATTCTCCAAGACAAAGTTATGTCCACTCTCCCACAATGACCTAATTATGGACTAGTTCAGTATAGCGAACTTGTACGGCTTTCCATGTGTCACTGTTTCGTCCTTTGCCTCTGAAATTGATAGCCAAGAAACAAAACTCTTTGTACTTGCGACCACTTTTTACGGCACTCCAATCTGATGCTCAGAGAGAGAGTTATTGAAATTTTCCCACGATCACCTCTTTGAGATGAAATTCGGGAGTCTGAAAAAGCACTACCTTCCACAGATCATATCTCCAAAAAATTTGTGAACCAAGCTCTGAAATTTTTTGACAAGTTTCCTTAGGATTTCAGCTTCGCACCACAAAAATTTCAAATTCTAAACCTCAGTAGAAAAAAATTTATAGCGAAAATTCCACGATGACCTTTTTAGGAGCCTGAAAAAAGACCTAAATTCCACAGATCATATCTCCGAAAATATTGTGAACCAATCTCTGAAATTTTTAGAAAATATTCCTCAGGATTTCGGCTTCACACCCTAAAAATTTCAGCTTTTGAAACTTCGTAGAAACAATGTTATAGCGAAAATTCCACGATGACCTGTTTGGAGTAGCGAAACCCTAGAATCCAAAGCTCTGATACCAAATGTTGTGAAACTGTTGTGTAACCAGCTCCCAAAAAGAGAAGAAAAGAGATATCAACGCCTTAGAAATGAGCCACTTCGAGGGGGCAACCTCCAATACATTACATAAATAAACAATTCTTGGATGATACAATTTACAAAACCTCCTTTCTATATATAGGAGTCCATGGGGCCATAATGTAATCCTAGTGGGCCACAATGAAATCCTAGCCGACCTAACAATAATAATTTAAGGGCACAATAATAACAAAATGGGGGCTACAAGGGTACAATAATAACAATAAGGGGGTTACACTAACAACAATAAGGGACTATACTAGTAATATAGGGACCTAACATGCCCCTCTCCTTCAAAAAAGTGTTGTCCTCAATGCTTGAGTAGCTCTGGGTGCTTCTGTATAAAATTCTCATCCTCACATGTAGAATCTTCAGTGGGTAAGTTCTTCCACTTGATGAGATACTCTGAAATTGATCGATTCCGTAGTTGTCGAGTTCTTTTTTCCATGACTGCTTCAGGTTTCAATATGATTTTCCCTTCCCCATCAAGTTCTGGCAATACTGTTTGAACTGGAAGATTTTCACCTATAACCTTCTTTAAGCATGAAACATGGAAAACTGGATGTACTCGCGAAGAAGCAGGAAGCTCCAATTTGTATGCTATAGTACCAATCTTTTGCAACACCTTGTAAGGACCATAGTACTTTGGCGATAATTTATTATCCTTCTTTGCTTGCTTGAGGGACATTTGTTTGTATGGTTGTAGCCGTAAAAATACCCAATCTCCTACATCAAAACTTCTCTCGCTACGATGCTGATCTGCCTGTTGTTTCATTCGATTTTGTGCCAAATTCGGGTTATCCTTTAAGAGTTGGAGAACTTCTTGCTGATGCTCGATGTGATCTTCCACTGCTTGAACCTTCGAATTTTCCCTTAAAGATGATGTGATGGATGGTGGATGATATCCATAAAGTGCCATAAATGGGGTCATTTTTGCTGCGGTATGGAAGGAAGTGTTATACCACCATTCAGCAAGAGGTAACCACTTGACCCATTGTGTTTGTTTATCAGATACAAAACAACGAAGATATCCTTCCAAACATTTATTTACTATCTCCATTTGACCATCAGATTGCGGATGATAAGATGAGCTATGAGCTAATTGAGTACCCAAACAAGAAAATAACTCCGTCCAAAAATTTCCAGTAAAAATGGGATCTCTGTCGCTCACAATAACCCTTGGGCTTCCATGTAGCTTTTGAATTCATCCATAAATGTAGTAGCAACTGTACTTGCTTTAAATGGATGAGATAATGCACAAAAGTGTGCATACTTGGTAAGTCTATCAACTACCACCATGATGACACTCTTTCATTCAGACTTAGGTAAACCTGTGATAAAATCCATTGAAATCTCCTCCCAACGTTGACTTGGAATGGATAAAGGTTGTAGAAGTCCCGGGGTCTTAATTGTTTCCACTTTATTCTGCTGGAAAACCAAACATTCCGCCACAAAATTTTGAATATTAGATTTAAGGCCATCCCAAAAAAATCTTTCTTCACCCTGTGGTAAGTTTTTAAAAATCCTGAGTGTCCTCCTAAAGGAGAAGTGTGCAATTCCAGAAGAATCTTTTGTTTTAGTTGGGAATTCTTACAAAGATATAAGCGATCTTTGTACCATAAGGAATCATTTTTCCAACTAAATGTATCAGATGTACTAGGATCTTGCTGCACCTTTTGAATGAGTGTCCATACATCTTTGTCCTTCTTCCATTCATCTCTTGCTTCGGTTATCCAATCTGGTTGGATAATAGAAATGGCACAAAGCAATGCTTCCACCTCTTCATTCTTTCTTGAGAGTGCATCTGCAACAACATTAAGCTTCCCCTTTTTGTAGATTATTTCAAAGTCATAACCCAACATCTTTGTGACCCATTTTTGCTGCTCTTCTGAAGATAGTCTTTGTTCCAAAAAGTGTTTAAGACTATCATGATCAGTTTTTACCTTGAAGTGTCTTCCCATTAGGTAAGTTCTCCATTTCTTTAGTGCATGCAGTATTGCTAACATTTCCTTCTCATAAATAGGTTTATGTAAATAATTTCCTTTGATTGGACGACTTTCAAAAGCAGTGGGTCTTCCTTCCTGCATTAAAACTGCACCAATTCCATTTCCTGAGGCATCACATTCCACAATAAAGGTTTTTGTGAAGTCTGGCGTAGCTAAGACCGGTGCTAGGCACATTGCCTCTTTAAGATGTTCAAGGCCTTAGTTGCTTCAGGAGTCCATGAAAATGCATCTTTCTTCAATAATGTTGTTAGAGGTGCTGCTATTCTCCCATAATTCTTAACAAACTTGCGATAATACCCTGTTAACCCGAGAAATCATCGCAACTGCTTTATGGTTGTGGGGACTTTCCATTCCTTAATGGCTTTAATTTTGTTAGGGTCTACTTTAACACCCTCGTGAGATACAATATGACCCAGATATTCCACCTCTTGTACTCCAAAGAAACATTTGGATGTTTTTGCATATAATTGTTTCTCCTGTAATAGTTTGAGCACCCTGTCAACATGTTGAACATGATCCTTCCAAGACCTGTTGTAGATTAGTATATCATCAAAAAATACTAGCAAAAATTTTCTAAGGAAGGATTTGAAAATGGAATTCATCAACCCTTGAAATGTAGAAGGTGCATTGGTAAGGCCAAAAGGCATGACCAAAAATTCATAATGACCCTCATGAGTTCGAAATGTTGTTTTTGGAATATCTTCAGTCTTCATTCTAATTTGATGATATCCTGAACGAAGATCCAACTTGGTAAAATAATTTGCTTCATGTAATTCATCCAATAATTCATCAATCACAGGAATGGGAAATTTGTCTTTAATGGTGAGCTTATTGAGCTCCCTATAATCCGGACACATTAGCCATGATCCATCCTTCTTGTGTACCAATACTACAGGAGCAAAGAAAGAACTTTGACTAGGTTGAATTATACCCGCCTCTAACATTTCTGCAATCATACGTTCAATTTCGCTCTTTTTGAAGTAAGGATATCTATAAGGCCTGATGTTTGGAGGAACACTTGCTGGAATCAAATGATTTCCAGTTGTCAGTCCGAATAGGTGGAGTATAACAAAATTTCACTTACAAGATGATATCAGGATCCCTTAGAATCTGAAATATACGTATTTTGATGTGGAACTTCCGTGCAGTCTATTCTTGCAGTACACTCATTTGTTTTCTTTCTTTAGAAGCTTTGTCAAGACGTTAGAGCTTATTATATTTCCTGGCTTCCCTGCAATACCCCGTAATTCGACTTCCTTTCCTTCTGAAAAAAATTTCAAGAAAAGTTCTTGAAAATTAAAGCTACCATCCCCAAAGATTATAACAATTGTACTCCTAGTGCAACATCAGCACCTCCCATAGGAATGGAAAGCATTGGACTATTCAATACATATTCCCCCATGGTTAGCTTGATATTATGGCATTTTCGAGAGCAATTTATAGTTCCTCCATTTGCAACCATCACTTGACATTCTGGTGCTGGGTATAGGAAACAATTCAATTCCTTGGCTACCTTACAATGAATAAAATTATGGGTACTACCTGAATCAATCAACACTATTACCTTTTTCTTCTTGATATGTCCTTCTATCTTGAGAGTTTAAGGAGTTGTAATTCCTGCCAATGCATTACACGATATGGTCGGACTCATTTCTTCCTCTTCTTGGGTTGTTTCATGGTGTATATCCTCTTCTTGTTCTTTTCTTCTTCCTCTTCACAATCTATGTAAAATAATTTCTTCTCAGCACACTTATGACCTTTAGTGTATTTGCTATCACAACTATAGCAAAGCCCTTTTGCTCTTTTTTCTTCCAATTGTTGTGGTGTCAACCTTGTAGGTTGTGGAAATCTGGGCGTAGCAACACTTCCTTCTTTATAGAATTGAGTGGTAGGCTTCCTTGTCGCCATAATTTTACATTCAACTTTTCTTGCCAACCTGAATGCCTTCTCCAATGAATCAGGTTCTAGAACGCGAACTTCATGTTGTATGTTATCCCTTAAAGTGCCTATGAAGAGATCAATCCTATGTTCCTCTAGAATATCAATTACCCTTATATTCAATTTTTGGAATTCCTCAATGTGCTGCCCCACTAAACCCTTTTGTTTGAGATTTATCAATTGGCTAAAGAAGGTGTTGCTCTTTGTATCATCATAATGTGCTATCATTTCCTCCATAAAAATTCACCAAGTGACAATTTTTTTACGGGAGCAAAGCCATCGATACCATACAAATGTATTTTGTTCTAAATGTAAAGTTGCAATACGTACCTTTTGTGTGTTTTCCACGTTATGGAGATCAAAATATTGCTCCATCTGTAGTATCCATGTTACAGGATCCTTTCCATCAAACTTCCTCATATCCATTTTTGGAATATGGTGGTTCTTCCCGCCAACATTAGAGTTTATGAAATCACAATTAACATTGATTTTGTTCTCATCATGAGGTTCTTCTACTATCTTTTCACCATTAGGAAACATTTCTTGTATCAACTTTGTCAAACCTTCGATGTCTATTTTTAGATCATTCTTCATGTTTCCATCTTAGCTTCCATGCCTTTCTTCAAAACTTCCATTTCATTTTTTGTTGCTCTTTGCGAGAGTGAAATTTGTTGCACTTGCTCTTGTAATTTTGATAGATCATGTTGCAATTCTTCATCTTCATGAGTCATAGTAGACCCTTCTGAAGGCTTAATGGGTGTTGAATTATTTTTATGAGGCATATTTTAGAACCCAATACTGATATCTATTCTACAATATGCCCTTGGAATCAATTCAAATTGATTCTTCAAACAAGACTTATGCAATTCGGAAAAAAAATACACACCTTTTTCTTGCTTTTTTGGAGCTCGATATTGAAATTGGATTATCTCTGTGATTGCAGAACTTCAATATTTGAATTTTGGTACCAATGCAGCCCTCTGAATTATATTTTGAATGCCACAGGTCTGACCTGATTTGGATTCTCCAAGACAATGTTCTGTCCAATCTCCCACAATGACCTAATTATGGACTGCTTCAGTAGATCAAACTTGTACTACTTGCCACGTGTCATTGTTTCGTCCTTTGTCTCTGAAATTGATATCCAAGAAACTACATTTCGTGTACTTGCGACCAATTTTTACGTCACTCCAATCCGATGCCCAGAGAGAGAGTTATTTAACTTTTCCCACGATCACCTCTTTGAGATGAAATTCAGGAGCCTGAAAAAGCACTACCTTCCACAGATCATGTCTCCAAAAATATTGCAAAAAAATCTCTGAAATTTTTTGACGAATTTCCTCAGGATTTCAGCTTCTCACCATATGAATTTTAGACTCTGAACCTTTGTAGAAAAAATGTTATAGCGCAAATTCCACGATGACCTGTTTAGGAGCCTGAAAAAAGACCTAACTTCCACAGATCATATCTCCGAAAATATTGCGAACCAAGCTCTGAAAGTTTTAGACAAGCTTCCTCAGGATTTCAGCTTCGCACCCTAAGAATTTCAGCTTCTGAAACTTCGTAGAAAAAAATTTATAGCGAAAATTCCACGATGACCTGTTTGGAGCAGCGAAGCCCTAGAATCCAAAGCTCTGATACCAAATGTTGTGTAACCAGCTCCCAAAAAGAGAAGAAAAGAGATATCAACACCTTAGAAATGAGCCACTTCGAGGGGGAAACCTCCAATACATTACATAAATGAACAATTCTTGGATGATACAATTTACCAAACCTCCTTTCTATATATAGGAGTCCATGGGGCCATAATGTAATCCTAGTGGGCCACAATGTAATCCTAGCCGACCTAAAAATAATAATTTAAGGCACAAATAATAACAAAACAAGCCAAGGGTACAATAATAACAATAATGGGGTTACACTAACAACAAGAAGGGACTATACCGGTAATATAGGACCTAAATAAAACCAGCGTCTCAAAAAGAGAAGAAAAGAGATATAAACGCCTTAGAAATGAGCCACTTCGAGGGGGAAACCTCCAATACATTACATAAATGAACAATTCTTGGATGATACAATTCACAAAACCTCCTTTCTATATATAGGAGTCCAGGGGGCCATAATGTAATCCTAGTGGGCCACAATGTAATCCTAGCCGACCTAACAATAATAATTTAAGGGCACAATAATAACAAAATGGGGGTTACAAGGGTACAATAATAACAATAAGGGGTTTACACTAACAATAATAAGGGACTATACTAGTGATATAGGGACCTAACAGTCCACTCTTGAGCGATAGGCTCATGATTAGACTTCATTCTCAAATCATGGCATGAGCAGCATGTCAATACTAGAGGATGATGGAAAGAGGGACAAGATGCCAAAAATATTTTAGCCATTGTAGACCATTTGATGTGTTGACGCCAAGAAGCGAAAGAGATGGTGAATGCATTATTCCATATGTGGAATTTGGTACCGTGGAGGTAAAATAATGGTCATTTATTTTCTTGATTACTGATATTGGAACTCATTTTCGTAGTTCACTCAGATGGGCTTAACTTGAAAAAGTGGTTTTCAAGGAGAAGATTGCATCGAATGCATGTTTGTGTAAAGGAGGAACAAGATTCTCAATAGGAAGGCCATCATTCAGCTTTCCAAGCATCGAGGGATTACTTTGGTACAACAAGATTTTTTATCAGTTAGCAAGAAGCCAACAAGTGTTGGATTGGGTCAAAAGCAAAAGGAGGATATTGGTCGAAGCACCAAGCCAATTGCAAGGTAAGGCATGTCAGTGAACCTAAGTGGTTGTCATGGATACTTTTCCAAGTAGAATCAAGATGATAGAACTTGGGAAAGAGAGGAGTATTCATATCTCATAGGATAACCAGCTTTTATGGGTCCAAAAGCCGGTCAGTGGGAAGGAGTGATCAAAATCTAGATTAGGGGCAAAAATTTGCCAAAAATTCAAAGTTCTCATAATCACACCAAACTAGAATTACTAGATCATTCCTATTGCCAGAAATCTGGCACACTTCGTTTCACTCAAAACAGAGTCTGTATGAGAAATTTAGAGGCAGTTGATAGCCCTGCCAAATAGGCGAATTTAAAAAAAAAAAGGTCAAATAGGATCGAAGGCCAAAATTTTGGGTTTTCCTCTGGCCCAATGATAGGATGAGAAGTTTTGAAGTGTGTTTGGTTGTGACTTGTTTCAATTTAATTGGTTTTTGATGAACCAATGGGGAGCTGACACGTGGCTAGCCTGGAGGCTGCCACGTGCTCCTCCTAAAGGCCAAATTTTTGGGTTAATGTCAAAGTTCAAGTTCTGAATTATGGTTCCAAGGTTAAAATTTTATTAAACTTTGAAATATCATATATTTCAAAGGTTGAAATTTTAATGAGTCCAAAGTCTGAATTTTTTTACGGTGCAAAACTTTACATAGAGGCTGGGCGGAGGTCGGGGCTCGACCTCGTGACCTCCCTCAACACAACGGAGGGGGCCAACTCCCTCACCACAGGACCACATGCAGATGACCAGGAGTGGAGATAATTCATAATGGCGTGGGATTAAGTTTTAGACCGGTTTAATTAACCCAAATCCAATGTTAGTGCTAATCCTTATAACTAATCCAGATTTGTATTAAAACGAGCTTACCACATTTAACTCACACTTATCCACAGTTTAAACAATGCTTAATTTAATTAAACATGGGTTTAATTCGGCGGCATGTTTGGTGGAGCCCCCAATTTTGGCATTTCCTCCAAAATTAGCAGCCCTAATTGGAGATGTTCCAGTTTTAGTGGAGTTTTCCTAGGAAATATTGAGGAAGCCATAACTTTGGCATTTTTCGACCAATTTTGGCTCAACGTTGCTGCGTTTTTGATATATATGTTTTTAGTAATTAGTCTAGCCCAGGGTCTTTGGGGCAGTTCAAAGCCCCCAATGTATTGTAATGGGTCAAAGGGTAGACCTAGAGTTTGCAAACCACGGTTTGCGAACCATAGGATAGCGCAAGCTATGATGATATAAATAGATAGATAGTTTGAGTCTAGAATTAAGAAGGATTGATGCTAAGTACGAACTATTGAGATTTTTTTTGGGTAGTATTGGGTAAGGACTCCTACTGGCTATGTGCGCGGAGATCCTCAGTCCTGTTGTGTGCGGACCCCACTGGCTGTGTGCGCAGGCTGTGACTTGGTGTTGTAACTTGGTTTTGGATACTAATGAACATGGAATCTGTTGAAGTATCTCTATGTTACCTAAACTAGCTACGTTTACTATTGAAGTACCTCTGTGTTATCTGAATTAGCTGTGATTATGTTTGTGTTATATGAATTAGCTACAATTGTGTTATTATGTGATAATAATTACTGGTGCGCACGTGGATGCGAAGGTGTTGCTGAGATCTACTTAATAATAGTAGTTTGTTTGTGTTTACATGTTCTCTATACTGTTAAGGACTCGATAATAAGATTGCTTCCGTGCGAACCTGATAGATATCAATAAAACTGCCTTAATTACCCATTTCTCCCAGGGTGTGGAAACCCGGTTCTAGCACCCACCCATACTACTTCGAGTGAGACCTTAGCCTGCGAAAGTATGTCATTGCCAAAAGGGCTAGTAGTATAAGGTTTTTTTGGAAAACCTTAAATCAAAACCTAGGTCAACACCCCTTAAGCCAACAAATGGTTCCGTTGTCGGGACCAGGAGAATTTTGAGAGAAAGATCGGGTAATGCCACAAGGTCGTTGGTGACCTAAGAAATTGGAGCTCGAAGATTGGTTCGAAAAACAAATCCAGGAATTTTCCATAAAAGAGAATCGCAACACGAAGCTAACAACTGAGAAGTGGAAGAACAAGTATATTTTCACAAAATTATATGAAATTTTCTTTGTAACTTTTGCACATGAGCTACAAGAGTGGCTAGCAAGGCTAGTATAATTCCAGACATGTTGGAAATATGATCAGGTTACATAGTGGACTCCAGAATTGATTCAATAGTTGGAGAAGGCGGACAACACAATCACTCAGACTATAGATCATTGGGTGGATAGTGTGCTAGGAGGATTTTTCATAGAATTCACAGTCAATCAGTTTGTATCCTACTCGAAAGCGGAGTGGAGGTTCTTCAAAGGATTTCGAGGTAAGTTCTTGTGAACATTGCCGCTACTAATTAAAATATTACAGTGGGAAAAGGGGATTTTGTGCAGCCACACCGAATGAATGACCTTTGATCAGGGTAAGAGTAAAACACGAAGTGGTAAGTACTACTGAGTCAACCGAAAAGGGGATAGATCTGTCTAGAGCCCCTTAAGAGATCCATCTTTGCACGCAGGAACTAGTACTCCGACTACACCATCGTTGAGTCAGCGTAAGGGCAAGAACTCCCTTACCCCTTCGACACTACCGAAAGAAGATAGGGCCACACACACGAAGCTGCCCACCTTCAAGGGTATGGAAGACAAATACATGGACCAATTTTGGATCGTAATGGAATTAGTATGGACTACTCATAATGTTGCTAGCGATTTTGTAAAAAGGACACAGCTATCCCTCACCTTTGAAGGAAGGGCCTTGGATTGGTTCATGGGGTACGTAGGCCAACATGCGGACCCATCAATACAAGAAATTAAGGATGCTTTAAAACAACAGTTTTGGAAGCCTAATTCCTACGCTCAACTGGTGGTTGACTTGAAAGATTTTAAATAGGGACCCATTGGGTCAGTATGGGAGGCTAATCAGTTCAAATTAAGGGAATTTTGAGGTCTAAAATGGGCCTCCTAAGAAAAATGTACAACAAAAATAAACTTTATAACAACCAATAGGATTCAAGATGATGATGTCAACCATGGGGGATGATTCACCATTTTTTATATAAAAGGGTAAAAATATTAAAAAATAATAAAATAATAAAACTACTTTTTCAACTCGTGTTTTCAACTTATCTCCCAAAATTTTTACTCAAATTTCGAGCGGGAGTACTCGTTGGATGCGAAATTTAATTCCTCATCCAAGGAGTACCCATTTTGCATACTTTCGATGAACTCTACTACACGAAAAATGAGAAATACATAAAAAAACGTGATTGTAATCACGTTTTTTTATGTATTTCTCATTTTTCGTGTAGTAGGACCCATTGAAAGTATGCAACATGGGTACTCCTTGGATCGGAAATTAAATTTCACATCCAACGAGTACTCCCGCTCAAAATTTGAGTAAACAATTTGGGAGATAAGTTGAAAATATGAGTTGAAAAAGTAGTTTTTCCATTTTTCCCTCTAAAATTTGATGGTGTCATCAAATCTTATTTGATTTTTTCCACTATTATTTTATAATTTCCTTAGGAGGCCCATTTTAGACCTAAAAATTCCCCTAATGGCTAAAGAAGGTTATTAGAGGTGGGGAATTTAATTATGAGGATAAATAGCACAAGGAATGGTTCATTGCCATGCTATTACCTCACCTGCGTGGGCCTATGGGACAGCAAGCGATTGATACACGAGAGAAAGCCTTGGAGATTTACAAGAAGCTAGAATTTGCACCAAGAGACGATGTCCAGTTTGGGGTACAACGGATCCAGGGACAGCTGGAGGCAATGCACCTCAAAATCTAGAATTTTTGAAAGGAGCGAGGAAAAGAAGCTAGTCTAGACGTATGGTGTATAAGATGCAGGGTGTCAGGCCACACCAAGGATCAATTCCCTCTGTTGGTAGACTACATGCAGGCTAGGGGGCCCAACCCATTTCACCCTAAATAGGTTGCGGGACCAAGCAGTGCCACGTTATGGTGTGCTGACTGCCGCATAGCTGGGCTACATGATACCAACCACTACCCCCGTCTTGGTGCATACGTTCCAGAGTTGAAGCAACAATGGTGCCAATTTTGCTCATCTGTGGGACATGACGAACACAATTGTCAGACATAAGACTTAATGATAGACAAAGGAAACTTGTACAAGGTACAGGCTATCCCGTCATCACCACTACCTCCCTCGAGACGAGGAGGATCCCCTTCCAGAGGCGGAAACGCAGGCCAGCGAAGAGAGAAATTGATCTGTTATAATTGTGGAGAATTAGGGCACTTTGCAAGGGACTATCCAAACCCTGCACGACAATCTTGCAGTTATTGTAGACAATTGGATCATGTGATCAAATATTGTCTAGTACTAAGAGAAAAGATGCAGGAAAAACAACAGACACCAATGCAGAATGTACAAAGGGTTAAGCCAGAACCACGTGATGAGGGACCCAGTATTAATGTCATTACGTGTCGTGGCATGGCTACTGGAGGAGCTGAGGAAAGATTTGTGGTTGAACCCCTTATCCAAAAATCCGTTATCAAAATGAAAAGCTTGGACCTACAGAAGGAGAAAGAAACTTTCCTAGAAGCTCGCAAAGAATTTACCAAGAATGAGGCATCTACTTCCAAGGCTCCATCAAACCTAAGAGCAAACGAAGAATTTAAACCATTCCTACAGGCATGTATGAAGTTTCTACACAACCAAAAGGTAGTAGAAAATATTCAAGCACTGATAGATAGTTGCGTAGAAAAAACTAACCTCCAACAGAAGTTAAATATGTTCACAAACTTTACAAGCATAAGAAATGCACTGGTCGGGAAATGCGACTAACTGCGCAGATTAGCAATTATGAAATGGTTCAGGTCATCCTGGATCTGGGATCTGATGGGAATGTCCTGCCCAAACAAACATGGCAGAGGATGGGATAACCTAAGTTGGAATGGTCTACTATACATCTGCGCATGGATAACCAACAAAAGATCATATCGTTGGGGAGACTACCAAATATTATGGTAGATATTGCAGGAGCTAAGGTATACGCGGATTTTGAGGTAATTCAAATTGTAGAGGATGTAGACCCTTATCCTGCACCCCTAGGACTAGAATGGGATATAGACATGGGAGGCATTATTGATTTGAAGAAAAGGAGCATGGCTTTTGAGAATGAGGGTACGAGAGTAATAGTCTCTCTAGACCGAGTAGAGGGAGAACAGTATACAGAACCCATGCATGAAGAAGATGGAATGGAAAATATCTATAAACTAACTGCCTAGGACGAGTATTGGTTTAACCCTATGGCTGATGGCATGCTTTGATGGGAGAAAGACAGTGCGTGCCTCTCTGACTCCAATGGGGAAATCGAAAATTAGCAAAACCGGTTGCATGAAGTATCTGTGCTACGATGTCTTAGGATCACAAAGAGATTCTGGTGTATCTCCTCAAAATAAGAGAGTTTCCTTACTTTGATGATTCTAGTAGTATTAGGGATTTTCTTAGAGCATTCGAAGTAGAAGTCCCAAGGGAATGAATAATGTGGGTGCTTAACGTAGCCATGCATGCGACCCCTCCACGGTGGTGGGAAACTCATAAGAGGACTTTTCAGGATTGGGAGGAATGTTACAAGATGATGATCCTATGATTTGAAACCCCGGTTCACCTATGCATGGAGACTTTCCTTGGCCAAGGGGACCCGTGCAAACACTTGTCTGCATGGATGGAGGTGTGGTGCTAAAAGATCGAGGATGAATGGGTACACCTGTTCATTCATGCCTTGGGACCAATCCCCACAGCATGGTATTTGGATGCAGAGCTACATCAACGCACCCGCCACTGGGAGACCATGAGGGAAGATTTTATGGGGACGTTCAGGTTGATAGGCAGAATTGAGGAATTGGACGAAGCCCTGTAAGACATAGATGCCCTAGTATTTGATAAATCACACCCTCGTGTGGAGTATGGGGAACCAACTTGGGATACGCGGATGCAAGATATTGCTAATTGTCGCAATATATCAATGGAGGAATGTGACGAAGACCCGCGAAATATCACTATCCCAGAATCAAAGGGCAAACGAGCAGTTGTTGGACCCCCACTACAATCCGTCGATGTGACCAAGCCTCTTAAGCTAAAGGAAGTCAACATCGAAACAGAAGAACAACCTAAGCTAGCTAAAATTGGGGACTACCAGGATGACAATACCGTTGGGAAAGTTGTGGAATTTATCATGGAGTACCAGGACCTTTTTCTTATGAAATTCTTAGAACTCAAAGGTATTACAGGGGACCTTGGGGTCATGCGAATCACTTTAAAGCTGGATGCACACCCTGTTAAGAAGCGACCTTACCGATTGAACCCCAAGTATAAGCAGAAAGTCAAGGAAGAAATTAAAAAAATGCTAGCCACGGGTATCATTGAACCAGTAGAAAATTCAGATTGGGTAAGCCCTATGGTGGTCCAAGAGAAAAATACTAAGGGAGAAATAAGAATCTGCATCGACCTGGCTAAGATGAATGATGCCTGCGTACATGATCCCTTCCCTACACCATTCTTTGATGAAATCCTTGATAGTGTGGAAGGGCAGGAAGCATACTCGTTCACTGATGGGTTTTTGAGCTACCATCAGATCAGGATCACACCTGAAGATTACAGAAAAACTATGTTTCCCACCGAATGGAGATCCTTCCAGTACACCGTCATGTCGTTTGGGCTCAAAAATGCCCCTACCATCTTGTCACAGGTAGTGGTCGTAGTATTCAAGGAATTCATTCACAAGTTCTTGGAAGTATACTTTGATGATTGGATAGTATTTGGGTAGGTAAAGAAGCACATATCTAACCTGCACATGATGTTGGATGCCTGTAGAAAGCACCAGATCTCCCTAAATATTAAGAAGTGCATATTCTGTGTGCCTTTATGGATTTTGTTAGGCGATATAGTTTGTCGGCAGGGACTGATGGTTGACCCCGCCAAGGCTGCAGTTATCATCAATTTAGTTGTCCCCACAACTGAGAAATATCTACGCTCCATTCTCGATCACACAAGCTATTATAGGAATTTTATTCAAGGGTATGCACTGATCACGGTACCCATGGAAAAGCTGCTAAAGAAGGACGTATCATTTTTTTGGGACGCGGAGTGTCAGAAGAGTTTTGAGCTACTCAAGGAAAAAATAGTCTCTGCACCTATCCTCATATTTTCAGACTGGACAAAGGTTTTCCATGTCCATGTGGATGCTTCAGGTATTACCCTTGGCACTGTCCTTATGCAGCCCAGGGAGGGGGACATTGACCACCCGATTGTGTTTTCTAGTAGAAAACTCTCTAGCGTGAAGCGTAACTACTCCACTATGGAACGCGAAGGGATGGAAATAGTGTATGCCTTTCATAAATTCCAGCATTATCTGTTCTGAGGGCACTTCAAGATGTTCACGGATCACTCAACTTTGAAGTACCTCATCAATAAGCCTGTGTTGGGGGGGAATATTTTCCGATGGTTACTTATATTTCAAGAATATGACTTTGAGATAACTGTGAAGCCGGGGAAATTTAATGTTGGACCAAACCACTTGTCCCGAATCGAGAGTGGTGAAGAACCAACCAACCTAGAGGAAGGATTTCCCGATGCACACCTATTTTCTATTAAGGTGGTTGATGAGAACTTTGCCGATATTATTAAATTATTAACTATGGGGATGACACCTACAAAATATTTGGTACAACAACAAAAAAGAGTTGGTAACCCCACAAATGACTTTACCATCATCACGGACCTCTTGTATAAGCTGGGAGCTGATGAGGTGCTGCGAAGATAGGTACTGGAGCATGAAAGAGAAGCCATTTTAGCAAAATCCCATCAAGGCATAGCAGGAGGTCACTACGCAGGAAAAGAAAAGGCGTAGAAGATCTTAAGAGTTGGGTTGTGGTGGCCCACACTACATAGCGATTCTCACAACTATTTCAAAGCTTGTGACACATGCCAAAGGACAGGAACAACGTCGCACAGGGATGAAATTCCCTTACAACCACAGATGGCCCTACAGGCGTTCGATAAATGGGCGATAGCCTTCATTGGGCCCATCAACCCACCAGGTAAGAAGACAAGTGCCTGCTACATCCTCACTGTGACTGATTATGTAACCATATGGGTGGAAGCGCAAGCTATGAAGTTTTGTACTACAAATAAAACTACACACTTTATTTTTGAGAATATTATAACCAGGTTTGGCTATCCAAATATCTTGATGAGCGATAGAGGTACGCATTTTATTAATGACACAATACAACCTTTGATTAAGGAGTTTCGAATCCACCATGTAAAAATTACCCCATATCACCCGCAGTCAAATGGAACGGTAGAAGCTTTTAATAAAATTCTGGAATAGGCACTGACCAAGATCTATAATTTCAATCGAAGCGATTGGGATGTGCACATCCAGTCGGTCCTTTGGTCCTATCACACCACGTGCAAGAAATTGACTGGGAAAACACCGATTCAGATGGTTTATGGAAAGGAGGCCATTATGCCCATGGAATAATATATTGTTCCTAGCTTGCGCATCAGCCTTTACGAAAATGGTGGAGCCCGATATCATGGAGGAATGCTTAGCATAGCTAGTCACCTTGGATGAAGATCGATTCATTTCTAACTTTCATCAACAAGTTCAGAAGGCCTGGGAAAAAGCATGGCATGATAGACATATTCGGTAGAAGTTCTTTTCAAAAGGAGAATTGGTCCTGCTATACGATTTCCAGTTTGCAAAACACCTGAGGAAGTTTCGTCAGCACTGGCTAGGCCCCTATATGGTAAAGGAAATCACCGACGGAGGAGCTGTCTAGTTAGCTACATTGTGCAGTGATCTCATGCTAGGATATGTTAACAAAACCCAGTTGAAGCCTTATCAAGACTCCTCAGTGTTGATCAAATGACTACATGGTCGAAGTATCTATGTTACGAACGATACACGCAGGGATGGTGTGCAGGAACGGACGAGCAGGGATGATGCACAGGGGGTATGCTATTTGCATCAGTGGGATGTGTAGTGGTAGAAACTAGTCATTAGAAAAATACCGTTGGGTAAAAATCCAACTTTACTGTTGGAAGGACCAAGCAGTAGGCAATTAATGCGGCGATTTCTGAGGATTGTTTATCGTTTACTCGATGGTAAGTTTCAGCTAAGTTTCATATGAATATTGTTCACTCTTCAAAGCTATAAATGGAGAAGGGAAGCTCAGAATTGGGTTCCGCATGTCCTGAAAATCTTGTGCCTTGCAAATTTTCGTAACTATTGTGCTATGTTCATGTCTGGGCGTACTACCCCCTCTGATAGTAGAAACCCCGAGTTTGTCTTCCGAGCTTGAATTACTACAACCAATCCCATTGAATCATGGCAGACCATGGCCTCTACTGAGAGAGCATCCGATGAAGTATTGGAAGTCACCCCTGAAGTCGAAGAGGTCGTGTCCACACCAATCAAGGGGAATCAGGTGGAGAAAAATAAGAGTAAGGGGAAAGGCCATGAGCAAGGGTAGGGGAGGACTGCAAAATGGGCTGGGGGGAAGCTATGCACCTCTCCTCGGAATGTGAAATCCCCACAAATGATACCTAAGGCACGCTTGCCTAATCCGATGAATCAACCTCTGTCTGCTCAAGAGGAAGCTCGTCTCATTGCCCCACTAACTTGGCTACTGCCCTATGTTCGGCCTCGAAGGCCCTCGAAGCGCATGCCCAAGAATCTCGAGGGTGTACTCTCCTATCTGCAAATTCCATTGATTCCGGATGATGTCCCCATAATTGGAGAAGCATTTGGCAAACTCCCCTCAATTAATTTCGACGTTCATGACCTTGCCAACCTGGATGCCTTCCCAAAATTGGCACCTGAGCTATATCTTAAAAGGGTATCGGAGGATGATGTGCTACAGGTAGTACCAATTCCATGGGTGCGCGGGTTATCCAGTTCCAGATTACTAAACTTGTTGTGGATACTTCACTTTCGCCAATACAGTATAACTGACCAAGTTGTGCAACAACTGCTATCCCTGATCCATGACAGCAACTTGTCGATCCAGGACCGCATTCCCATCGATGCCACCCTAATTCACTACATTACTGGCCTTCCCATGGAGGGGCCAAATCCCATGGAGTGCGTTGGAAAGAAGTATGAGAAACAGATCGCCGACAAAGTGCGAAAAGACTACTAGGTCGAGCGAAACAACAAAGGGTTCCTGATTAGCACCATTGCAGACCCTGGAGTGTGCATGGGTACCCTTCTGCTAGCTTGTAAAATGATGCACAAATTATAATCCACAATTGTCCCCACCTATGTAATTCAGCTTCCTAGTCACTGTGAAAAAGGGGTCTACTTTAACTGGTCACAGTTCCTCTACAATGAGTTTTTGGAAAACGTGCGCGAGGCCCAGGATCACGGGAAGGAATTATGTTACTCTTGGTTACTGCTCCTAATTTCATTGGTCACATGGGAAGCCCCTGAAGGATCGATCCTCCCTGAGCTCGAGCCAGACATATGTGAAGGGGCAAGATACGCAAAATTATGGGATTCAAAGGTTTTAGATAATATTAAGGAAAACAAAGTATTTTGGGTATTGTTTCATGGTGTGTTCGTAGCAGCAATTCACTCTTGGCCATGCCTGTCACTGACGATATATGCAAAGTATAAGCACATCGTGGAATTCCAGGTTACAATGCACAACATGTTGATTCGGGGTCGTAAGGATCCTGCTTGGAGGTCACTGACTTACATGGTCACCAATGAGGAAATCGATCGGCTATTCGCCACTTGGCCACCGCAATGGAAATTAGGATTCAAATCGACAACGACTAACACTACTAGTACAAGCATAGTTCTGAAGACCACCACCCCACCTGATACCACCATGAACTCAAAAGGCCATGGCCCAAAAGGCTCCACTAGGATGGAGGTTCCCCCAAATGCAGCGCAAGGCATGGAGCAGGAATCGTAGCAGGACATGGAGACTGAGGGTCTAGATGCGCAGGGCACTGGTTCCCTACATGGCACAAAAATAATAGTTGAACCTCTCAAGGTCCAGTGAACGAAATGGTGGGCTACAAGGCCTGATAGGGAGGTTGAGGGTACTTTAACCGAAGAATATTTGGAGCAAATTGTAGATGCAATCACCCTTGCTTTAGAAGACGGGAGGCTTTCCTTTGAAGAGCAACAAAAAGCCGCAGTCGCTGCATTACAGTCTGAGCTCCAAGCTCTTCATCTCAAATCCGATACCCTACAGATGAGCGTGGTTCAAGCGAGGCTTCCTTCAGCGGCCAACATTGAGTTCATCTCCACGACTGAGAGTTGCCTCTACCCCCTGCCATGCGTAGAAATCACTCTGAGTCTGCCCAACTTATGTGCAAAATTCTAGGCCTGCGCAAAAGTAAATCTGGACTTGGCCTGACTTCCGCATGAGCTATTGCAGGTTCTTCACATGTCCCTCTTTGAAGAAATCCAACACAGAGTCTAGCAGGTGCAGTAGTATCTAAGTACAACCAAGCAGACCATTGTAGAAAAAACTACTAAGGTGTCCCAGGCACATGTCATGTGTATCCTTACCGCTGCGCAACAGACCGAGTTGGAGTGCCTGATCAGAAGACTCTATGCAGATGTGACCAAAGACATTTCAGCCACTACCACCCCCTAGGCTAAGATTGAGGGACTCGTCACAGCCCTGAAATCTTCTCGAACCGATATCCAGAATGTTAAGACTGAGATGGAACATCAGATTTCTGCGTTACAAGCTAAGTTGCAGCTAGAAACCCCTCCTGAGGTACGTGCCTAGAGAGCTGCTCTGGTCATAGAAGCTACGAACACCATTACAGCTCAGATTTCTTAGGGTGCCAACTTTCTTGAGATAGTTATGTGGTTGTGGTCTATGGTGCAACACGACCCTCTCCTGTGCGAATTTACCCAAGAACTGCGCCAGAAGGAAGACGAATTTGAGAAAATAGAGGCTACAATGCCCACTCTGATCCCAGCTCAATGCCTGGCACGTCTGTGAGCCATCCACGCTCTCAGAGATGACCTGGAAGGGCTTCGCCACAAGAAGAAGTTCCTAAGTAACCACCTCAATTCATGGGTTGATGAAGCCCTCAAGATATCTCAAGACTTGGATGTTGCGGTCAAGCAGCTAAATCAGGCTTTGGAGAGTATCAATGCTACCACTGAAGGCCCAACTTCACAGAAGTTGGTGGACATTGCACAACACACTGCCACACAGAGAGAATGAGTTTCTCCCCCTATGGTCAATGCAATCAAGCAGCTCAAGGAAAAGATGCAAACCCCACGACCGTTGTGACTCAAGATGAGTCACAAGATTGTGTTGGGGGCCTGTTGGAACGGGGTCCCTTAACTGTGTTTTTGATATATATTTTTGTAGTAATTATTCTAGCATGGGGGCTTTGGGGTGGGTCAATGGCCCCAATGTATTGTAATGGTTCAAAGGGTAGACCTATAGTTCGCAAACCACGGTTTGCGCACCACAGGATAACGCAGGCTATGATGATATAAATAGATAGATAGTTTGAGTCTAGAAGTAAGAAAGATTGATGCTAAGTATGAACTATTTAGATCTGTTTTGGATAGTATTGGGTAAGGACTCCTGTTGGCTTTGTGCATGGAGATCCTCAATCCTGTTGTGTGTGGACCCCGTTGGGTGTGTGCGTGAGCTGTGACTTGGGTTTATAACTTGGTTTTGGATATTAATGAATGTGGAATCTGTTGAAGTATATCTATGTTACCTGAACTAGTTGTGTTTACTATTGAAGTACCTCCGCGTTATCTGAATTAGCTGTGATTGTGTTTGTGTTATATGAATTATCTATGATTGTGTTATTCTGTGATAATAATTACTGATACGCATGTGAATGCGAAGGTGTTGCTGAGATCTGCTTAATAATAGTAGTTTTTTTTATGTTTACATGTTGTCTATATTGTTAAGGGCCCGATAATAAGATTTCTTCTGTGCGAACCTGATAGATGTCAATAGGATTGCCTTAATTGCCCGCTTTCTCCCAGGGTGCGGAAACTTGGTTCCAACACCCACCCATACTACTTCGGGGGATACCTTGGCTCGCGAAAGTAGGTCATTGGTGAAAGGGCCAGTAGTATAGGGGTTTGTTGGCAAACCTTAAATCTGAACCTGGGTCAGGACCCCTTAAGCCAACACTCAAGAAGAGTCATTCCTAGATGATTTGGATGCTCTGAGCATGATGGTGCATGTTGCTTAAGCATTGGATTAATTTTGTAAGTGATTTTTCCACTTCAAATATTAAATAAGCCTAGGGCCACTAGGAGAGGGGGTCATGCCTAGTTAACTTGAAGACCATTTGCAGAGCTTGAAGAGTATATTTTGAGGTTTTTGAGCCTTCTGAATCCAATGGAGCATATTTCAAAGCCATCGGAGCAATGTAGGTGCATGTAATCAGATAATTTACCATTAATCCAAAGAGGTCCTAGCTATTTGAAGCGGTTCCATGGAGATGTTTCCCAGGAGGGGTGAACTTCATTATTAGCTATTGTGTAATGTGTTTGTTGTGTATTATTTCTCTGTAATTTACTCATTGTGCATATGTTTTTAACAAAATTAACTCATAAATTACTCATAAAAGACACTTAAAACTTGACATATAAACCCCTTCACAATTGTCTAACTTAAGACGATCCTAAATAAATTTTGTTTTATATTGATGAGGGATCTAGCACAGAAAAACTATTTTGCCCATATTTAGATCAAAAGGACTCAGTGGCTCGAGGACGAGCCACATTTTTGTGTTCTTCTAAATTTATTTGGAACAACTCTTGAACATTATTAAATGGCTAGTCCAATACTGGGGGGGTTGGTTGATAGTTATTATTTTTTCATCCATGGGTAATGGTAAACTATTCGGGAGTATTTTGTAAGATAATTCAGATTCGAGTTTTGTACCTGTGATGTGTCAGTGCAACTTAAGAACCATGGTCGAGTTTGTCACTACTCATCAGCATTATTTTATTATATTTTAGTAATGAATATGTAAATGTTGTTGTATATGGTTTTTTTTCTTGTTTTGATGGTATCATAGATGACTGGAGAGCACAATAGTCTAATATATGTAACTCTTGTTATTTTTTCACCTTTGGCTAATATATATATATATATATGAACTGGTTTTGAAGGAATCATTGTACTCTTTTGTGGTTATAAACTATTGATGGAAAAAAATTGTGTTCCTTTTATTTTACTACATAATTGTGTGAGTGTATGGATGAATTTCACAAATATTTGAATGTTTTATATATGTATATTCAATAAGGGTTCACCTGTTATTTGATGTTGGATGATACTATCATTAAAGGCTTCTATTTATATTAACTAGGTCTAATGTCCATATTGATGATATGATTATTTGTGGTAGCTTAGAGTGATCATTTGTTTCGGTATGGTCCTACAACATTATGGTTATTAAACCCGATCAGGTAGGCATAAGTGTTATTTTCTTGTTATTATTGTAATTTTCGGTTGGTGTGACCTGTTAATGAAGGTTGTGTAACAATCGCACACATGTGAGTGTGTTAAAGTTTCATTGGGTTCTTCTACAGTGTGCATGGTCACGGTGGGTCTATGCAATAGATAGGTGAACTAATGTCTAGCGCTATGTGCAGCACGCAATAGCAGAAGAATATTGTGGTATGTGTCGATTAATCACCATGTGTCATAACCTCAAGACAATCCTATCAGACTACAGAAACTTAGCTTCGACAATATCCCATTAGCATCACGGGTGAGACTTCACTCACTCTGTGGGTGTTTCTGAAAGGTTCGATGCTAAGTATGTCTTTGTTGGCCACTATGTCACAAATATCGGGTCTGTCAATATCCCCCAATATATATATATATATATATATATATATATATATATATATATATATATATGAATAGAATATTTCCCGTTTCCCCATACATATTCATTGTGCCTCACATTATTTCTTCCAGAGAAAAATCAACCTGATCTAACCTAGCACAAGCATATAACATATCACAAAGGGGGAATATAACATGGACTATTATATATTATCAAAGGGAGGCATACATGTTTATTTCAAATATTAAGTGGGTAGAGATAGGGTCCCATGTGGATCTCCTCCTCCAATATCCTCTCATATCTCCTTCCATATTAACTTTAATGTACACGAACGTTAAACCATCAACCATATAAAGTGCCCCCTTTTATATATATATATATATATATATATATATATATATATATATATATATATATATATATAATTTAAATTAATTATTTTTTTAATATATTAAAACCAAAAATTAAATCAAATTAACCAGCACTATTATTTTTCTATCCTTCAACCAATGTTGACCATCCAACTTTTCCAACCAATAACTTGAGTTTTACTCAATGAAATGAGGCAAATGAAGGCTCGTTAGAAATCTATGGCAGTATTAATTCAAGAAAATATAATAATTTTCAACCAAAAAGGAATTCTTGGAGTTTGTTTTGAAAAAATAGTTTGGGCCAAGAAGATTTGTTGTCGCTAATTAATGCCTAGATTATTCAATTGTCAATCATATCTACATAGGAAGAAAGGGAAAACATGGATTGGATTTTATTAATTTATAGAGTTGGATTTTGAATTCGTTAATTTTTTTCAAAATTTTTGAAATATGAGTTTTTCTCTTAATTTTTAATTAGTTCTAATTTTAATTTTGTGGATTTTTGCAGAGCTAGTTAGAGAAGATAAGACCCAAAAGTTTCTGAGAAATAGAATTGGGCTGGAAAAGAGGAAAGAGGGATTTTTCTAGCTAAAAATCAAAGATATAAATTTATCTTCAACATATCTCCTCATTTTGTAGTAAGAGAAGAAGGGGTTCCTCCTTTCTATAAATAGGATACTCTTTGCACTATTGCAAGAAGATTTTTGGTCATAGGATTAGTGGGAATGCTCAAATATGAGCTTAGGGGTTTTCCTTATGAGATCAAATCTTTGTTTTAGAGGCTAGGTATTACAAAATTGTAGCTCCACTCTCTATTAGTAGAGCTGAAGGTATTGGAGGATTGTTGGAGAAATTCATTAAAAATACAGAGAGCACGAGATCCAGGTTTATCATTGTATTTCAAATAATATTGTTTCCAAATACAATTTTATTCTTTTATGGTATATTTGTGTCAATAATTCCATGTTGTAGCATGTTGTAGCCACAACACCCTCATATTTTCTTTTAAAATATGGGGAACCTTCATGTAAATTCATTTATAATTTTTCTTTTGGTCTTGGACCCTTGTCTCCACATAACGACACTTGCATCATTGGTCTCTCATTTTTCCACATCACTTCATGATTATCATTTGATTTCAATAAGACGGAATTCCCTCCAAGAAATTTAGTACATAGTGTCATATTCAAATATTGCTCAAGTTATTGGTTTTCATCACATTCCTTGCCATATATGTGTTAACAAAAGAGTGTAACATTAGTTAGTTACATCGAAAATACATTTCACACATCTTGTACATAGAATCCTTTTTATTTTTGTAAATAACATATAAACTCATATTACAAAAATATAAACTCATATTACAAAAACATTTATAAAAAAAAAAAAAATTGTATAAAAAAAAATTGTAAGTTTGGTAGCACCTTTCATTTTTCTCTTTTTTCACCCTTTTTTTTTTTTTTACTTCATCTTCATCAACATGTCCAGATAAATCACCCCGATTAGGAAGAGAATTGAACCTGTGATGAGTGCTATAACAGCCTGCCTCATCACCGTTTAACCAAAACCCCATGGACAAAATTTTGTATAAACTTTATCATAGATAAACTTTGTAATATTTTATAAAATTAATATGTTAAAATTTATCAATAAAAAAATTATTAATATCAAAACATTAAAACTGGTATGTTACATAATTGTATTATATTATGTACATTAAAATTTTTGTTACTTTGTTATGATATTTGTGTGTTACATGCATTAAATGCCAACAAAAACAAATTAAATCAATAAACACACTTGTCACACCATGCATTGGATTTCAATATTAAAAGGGTTGTAGGTTAGTTAAGACCTACATATATAATACTTATCATAAAACTCTTTATAAATTAAACATACAACACCTTAAATGAAAGGACTAATATAAAAGAATAAATTCAAAACAATCCTAATGCAAAAGCACATATATAATACTTATCATAAAACTCTTTATAATTTAAACATAAAACACCGTAAATGAAAGGACTAATATAAAATTATAAATTCAAAACAATCCTAATGCAAAAGCATTAAAACTAATTTAGTGCTCAACGTCCAAGTTTAGCATTGTGACTCAACGAATGGAAATGATTTTTGTTGGAATTTACATGGTAAGTTCCTTAGATAAAAAACCGAAGGTCATTGCTCACAAACAGATCACAAATCAGTACACCAGTATATCACGTGGTTAAAACTCTCGAAGAGGGAAACAGTCCATGGCCTAAGCCAACACAGCCACTTCAAGAAATTTAGTATAAAAATAAATATTACATATGTTTCTCTCATAAATGGTTACCGAACAAATGACCCTCCATGCTCTTTAAATAGAGATCATGGACCAATCGGGTGTTAAGCCATAGATCAAGTGTTGTTAATACCGAGGAGAGAGTGAACCTTCGAATCACTACAAATCGTGACCGTTGGATTATAAGTTACAAATGTACATAGTAAAGAAACTCACTTTACCTAACTCTACACTAGACTAAGTTATTCTTAACTATTTCCTATGTGTCGGAATATCCTAACATCCCCCCTTAAGAACAACTTGGGAGAGGATTGAGGGATTTACAAAGGTGACACAAAGTAGTTTATTTCCTATGTGTCGAAATATCCTAACATATCCCCTTAAGAACAAATTTGGATAGGATTGAAGGATTTACAAAGGTGACACAATAGGAGAAGGAAGGAGGCATTAAATCCTATCCTCCCTTAATGATAACTTTCCTGAACTCCAAGCATGGATCGAAGTTTGGTAAAATTCTCTTCTATGAGATTCTTTGTAAAGATATCAACTACTTGATCATTGGTTGGACAATACGACACTTCAAGAACATGATCATGAATGAGCTTTCTGATGAAGTGTATGTGGAGCTCAATGTGTTTCATACACTGATGCTGAACTGGATCTTTACGTAGATGAATGGCACTCTTATTATCACACCAAAGTGTAGTTGGATGCTGCTGATGAAGACCAAATTCCAGACAGGATCTGAAAAAGCCACATGGCTTCCTTGTTGGCTTCAACTGCACCATGATACTATGCTTTTGCTGAAGAAAGAGAGATCATGGCACTTTGTTTCTTACAAGACCATGTAATAGGTCCTGAACCAAGAATGAATATATATCCTGCAGTAGAATTTCGATCATCAGGGTCACCAGCCCAATTAGAATCAGTGAAACCAATCAACAATGGAGATGTTCCTTCACTATAATGAACCCCGAACTAAACTGTACCTCAAATATATTGCCATCATTTCTTCAGGAACCGCCTACAAGAACCCCTCTTTTGATGCCTCTTGTGATTTTTTGATAAGAGAACATTAAAAACTCTTACACCTTGGTCTTATCACTTCTATAAATGCTTCTAAGAAAGCCTTAGTAGCCCAACAACAACCATATCAAAAGAATCCCAAGAAGCAGTATCCTAAAAAGTATGGTTTGAAACCAAAAAAGGGTCCTAGGAAATTTCAGCTGCAAACTGAAAAAAGAACTCACCAGAATGATAAGGAAAATAAAAACAAATGGAAGAAGACAGGTAGACATTGCAACTTTTGTAATCGTGATGGCCATATAGAGTCCAAATTTTTTAAGAAGATGGAAGCCTTAGAAGCAGCAATGAAGAAGCACAACATAAATTTGGAGCACCCTTCAACTTCATCCTCAGCAATGGCACTTTCTGCTTATGGTTTTCAAGCATCAAGATCTTGTTATATATTAAATGTATCTTCTTCTTCTCATTCTCATGAGTGGCTCATTGATTCTGGAGCTTCTTACCACATGGCCAAAAATAAAGCCATGTTTTCTTCTTTAAATGATTGTAACACCAAACATATTTATGTTTGTGATGATAGATCTCTTAGTGTTGTAGGATCTGGCACCATTCATCTAGATAATGGTCAGTTTAATGATGTACTATGTGTTCCTACCTTGTCATGCAACCTTCTATCTATTTATCATATAACTTATTCAGGTGAAGGGAAAATAGTATAATTCTCACCTCATGATGTTTTAATCAAGCACCTCAAATATCCTAGACATATTTTAGCTACTGGCATTACTGATGACTCCACAAGGTTGTGTAATTTTGACAACTTTGGTTCTTCATGTCTTCCCTCCATTTTTGTTGTTCATAATGATGAAGTGAGAAAACTTTCCATGAGCAATTTGGTCACTTAAACTATCGCTCTCTTCAAACTCTATGAAAGGAAACTATGGTGACGGGTCTTCCTATGGTACATTGACGAGATGGTGCTTGCTCTGGATGTGTACTCGGAAAACATCATCAACATAGTTTTGACAAACGTGCCTCTTAGCACACTTCAGCCCCTTTACAGCTTGTGCACAGTGATTTATGTGGTCCACTTCCTGTTGTTTCTTTCTCTGGTTGCAAGTATTTCTTAACTTTCATTGATGATTTTTCCAGCTGCACTTGGGTATACTTCTTAAAACTCAAGAGTGAAGTTTTTAACATGTTCTTGGCCTTTAAGGCCTTTGTTGAGAAACAATCTGGACATCCAATTCTTAAGTTAAGATCAGACAATGGAGGAGAATATGTTAACAACAAATTTATCAACTTTTGCACTGAGCATGGCATTCAATTGCAACATATTGTTCCATATATGCCACAACAAAATGGTGTAGCTGAAAGGAAGAATTGCACCTTAAAAGAAATGGCTAATTGTATGCTTCAATTTAAAGGACTTGGTCTCAATTTTTGGGAAGAAGCAATTAACTATGCAAATTACATAGTAAATCGCACCCTACTAAGGTTTTAAAGAACATAATTCCAAAATAAGCTTGGAGCTCAATCAAACCAAATGTAAGTCACTTTCATGTTTTTGGAAGTGATGCTTGGGCCCATATTCAAGATGTGAAACATAAAGCCTTAGAACCTAAGAGTGAAAAATTCATTTTTGTTGGATATTCTGAAGATGTCAAATGATATAGACTTCTTCAACCAAAATCCAAAAATATAATCGTTAGAAGAGATGTAAAATTTGATGAAAATATATTGGCCTGCAAGCCTAGTTCGGCGGGTGTGCCACCTTTGGCATGTGAGCCTCATTCGGCATATGTGCCACCTTTGGCCTATGAGCCTGATTCTTCATATGTGCCACCTCTCTTTATCTCTTCTATTTTTTACAGCACTCCTTCTAGTTCAGACAATGACAATGAGGATGAAAATCCTCCTCCACCTCTTGAAGATGTTCCTTCAGCTCCGCAGCTTCCAAGATGGGTCTGCTCTACTCAAGATGCAGCAGGTTCTCTTGCAGGTGACCCTGCAGATCAACGATGTACACGTTCTCAGTCCAAAGAGCCTCTTCCTTCCAGAAAATCCTGATCCAGACACCTTTGAAGAAGCTTCCAGTCATCCAGATTGGTAAGAAGCTATGAATGAAGAATATTGTTCCTTATTGGCGAACGATACCTAGGATCTTGTTCCTCTTCCAAAAGGAAGAAAACTTGTCAAATGCAGATGTGTTTACAAAACAAAGTTTGGACCAGATGGAAAAGTGGATAGACATAAAGCTTGTCTTGTTGCTAAAGGATTTTCTCAAGTTGAAGGCATTGACTATACTGAAACCTTCTCCCCTGTTGCCAAAATGAGTTCTATCCGTCTTGTTATTTCCCTTAATGCCTCCTTTAAATGGGAAGTCCATCATATGATGTTAAATCTGCCTTCTTACATGGAGATTTGCATGAAGAAATTCTTACAATTTTATGGTAATCCATGAAGTGCTCCAGGACATTTTCATCAAATAATATCTTCATCATTTGTGTAATAATAATCATACATATGTTTGGTCCATAAAAATGCGATTTTCTAACACAAATGTGTATTTAACATAGAACCAATCAAAAAAAAATTTTTTTGTTATCATTATTGATTCTGTTTTGATTGATATTTTCTTTTCATTGTTGCAGGACTCCATCGTTGAAATCTTGGCATCTCCAACTGCCATAAATCAATTACTTTCCACTTAAAAGAATATCCCTAGCAACAAATAGTTTCGAATCTGATCGAATAGCGCAACGTTTGGTACTGAAAAATATGTAGCTTGAGGGAGCAGCGTAAGTAGGCAGCCAGAGGAGCACGCAATAGCTTGAGTAGCCACAGTGTGACAAAGGCAGAATGCAATAATTGGAGTGAAGGAGCAGTGTAGAGACAAAACACAATAATTGAGTGAAGGAGCAGCGTAGGTGTGGGCACCACGTAGGAGATGCTCACAATCTGAGCCCTGAGTTGTGAAGCTGGGTACTTCTGATCTTCATCTTTAGGCAGAGCTGGAACCCGAGGAGAATACAATTGTGTCGTGCATTGGTGGTTTACGTTTCAATCACTGGTAAGCTGGAACCCAGGATGTCAATGAGATGATAGTTTTTGGTGGCTTCACCGCTGGTTGCTACAACTGGAACCCAATGGTGTCATAAGAGTATTGCGTTTCGGTGGCTTTGGTAAAATGAAGCTTTCAGTTTGGTGTGGAGGTGATGTTGCAGAGCAGGCAGGATGAGGGAACGTGGCTTTTTTGATCGACTGAACTGGAACCCATGAGGACAACTTATTGATTGCTATGGGTGGTTATTGTTGAATGAACTAGAAGCTGGTACCCTTTGATTTGCTTAGGTGGTTTTCTATGTGATTCCACTAACTGGAACCCTGTGGGTTAACATTTTGTCGCGTATGGTGGTTTAGTGGCATCATGAACGCTTCCGAATCTGTAATCTGTGGCTTGATCTGTCTCATCTTCTCTAACATCATACCCATTGAATAGTGGTTTTGTCCAGTGGCTCAGGTGTATGTTTGGATCATCACTTTGTGGAGGGGTTTCAGTGGTAGGATTTGCAGGTATTGGTGGATTGTTGATACCACTAAGGTAAGTGGTAAATTGACCTGGATGGTCATTTGAATAATCTTCGTCACTGCCCAACGGCCAGATGCAGTTTGAATTATGAGAGGACGCTGTCATCTACTTCTATGATACATAAATAAGCATGGAAGGTATAGGATATTTCAACCCAGCTGTACTAGTCATTTAATAGTTGGAGCCGGATTTTTCACAAAATCTACAGGTGATCCTTCTCATTGATCTTCTATCGTCCTATCACTCTCGGATGCAACTTGTTCATGGATAGGTGTATAAAATATCATTTCGGAGGTACAAGGAGCTAACTTGCGGATCTCAATTCAACACATCTATCCTATACATAGAGGACTACAATACAAGCTGGATGGGGATTATCAATATTACTAATTTTGGGGCTGCGCAGGAACATATCCCCATGTAGCCCATTCTCTTAATTCTCCTGACAACACCTGAGCGTTGGGGTGGCGGAGTTCAACGTCGACAGGAGTATAGTTAATGAATATGGTACAACAGATGGCGGGATCTACAATTACACTGCCACAAGCTAGATCATCAGGGAAGAAGGTCATTTCGGATTATCAGATTATCAAACAAGGTTTTTTTCAGACGCCTGGTATCAAGGAGGGTGCTGGTCGATACCATTCTCACAAAAGGGGCGGGAAACGCAGGAAGAAGCAAAATTCTATAAAACAGGCCATGGAGATCAAGGAGGTGTCGCTCGATCACGAAGATATTTGTGTAAGAATTGCGAGCTTGCAGAAGAGGGAGGTGATTGGGAGGTGGCTCTTTCCGGACCAGGGGAATTTCGACACAGCAAGCTGGATTAAAAAACATTGGTACCTGTTAATCGGATACACTCCAGTTGTCAGTAATCTAATCAATGGATGGTTTAGCATCCACTTTATGGATGAAAAAGATGTCCAGAAGATTATCAACAGAACATGGGTCAGGGGCAGGAGTTTCATGCAGTTGATTCCATGGTACCTAGGGTTCAATCCCGTGCTAGAAGCTCCTAAAAATAGGATTATATGGGTCAAGCTGCCAGGCTTGCCACTCGAATATTGGACGTTCAAGGCGCTACAGGCGATTGGCGATTTGATAGGGACGACCAAGTATATTGATCCTGCAATCATTGGTTCAAGTGACAAGAAAATCGCCTGGATATTAGTTGAACTGGACTATACAGGCGGTCTGCCCGGGGACATCGATCTGCTGTGGGGAAATAGAAAACACAGGCAGAGGATTGATTTCTGGGGAATCCCCTTTCGCTGCCTCCTTTGTCACCACACAGGTCATTTAAGGGAGCATTGCCCATTTCGACTGAGAATGCACCGCTCGGACGGGATCAAGAGGTCAAGTAACGAGGAAACACGAGCGACTGATTTGGATGAATCGGCTGCACCTTCTCCCCCAGGTAACCCTAATGCTCTTTTCATTGAAGATGATGCCTTTCTGTCAGCCATTGATCAATCGGATGGGTTAGTGAAGTGTAATGGGGGGGAAATATCTGCAAATGATTATAATAGGCCTCCCTTCAATGATAATCGGGTGTTACAACCGGAGGTGGGTCAGGGGTCGTCTATTCAGTTTAATAATGGGTTGGGTATGGATTCATCACCCGTGCATTCTGTCGAGCCTGAGTATACTGTTGGGCATGTAGTTGGGGGTGGGAAGGGGGTCGATAAACGTCTTCCAGTTGAGCAATTGAATGTATCCTCTGATGTCAAGACAAATCCTGCTGATACCAGTCTCCATATTAGTAATGATCATATATCGGTTCAGAGGTCCAATTTCTTTGGGGGGGAATCATCTGATCCTCCTCTTGGAGAGGAAGCACCATGCCCCAGTGAATTTTCTGATACGCAGGTTGGATCTGAGCGTTATGAGGATTCCCCCAAGAATACAGTGGGCTGTGACTTGGAATCACTGCTGGCTGATTCGAATATAGATATTGCTGCTCTTACAGTTTTCGATAGCCCCCCCCCTATCAGTGACGCCAGTTTCCGACCAGCGGAATAAGGGAAAGGCAAAATTAAAGGATGCTAACAAATATACAAGAGGGAAGTTTAAGGCTATTGCCCTATTCACTGAGGATGAGACCAACCTCACAGACATTCCCATATCTATCAGCGAAGGTGGTGTGAATTATGAACGGGCGCTTAGAGCAAAATGCCCGGATGAGGAATCATCATGACTCACATTTTATCAATGAACATAAGGGGGCTAGGCAGTGCCTCCAAAGCTAACTGCCTGAAGGAATTGTTGCTGGACAAAACTCCTATTATCTTTTTGGTCCAGGAGACTATGTGCAAGAGGGAGAGGGCTATAAAGAGTTTTCTTAATATCAGAAAGGGTTGGCTCGCGGCGGCAGTTGACGCTGAGGGGCATTCGGGTGGGCTTATTTCAATATGGAACCCGGAATTTGCTAAATTAAGCGCCTATAAATTTTTTGGAGGCATTATATTACATGGCAATCTCAGGGGATATGAGGAGAAAGTTACCATTATCAATTTATATGCCCCCTACATCAACAGATATGCTTTTTGGAATCGTATGTTCTCCTCTGGCATTATCAGTATACATAACCTGATAATTAAGGGGCACCTTAATTTCACATTGGGGGCGGATGAAATATGGGGCAGGATTGCGCGCAGGGATCCATTATCAGGTTATCTTAGTGGGGAATTCCATGAGCGGCACATGGTGGACATTCGGCCGTGTCCACTACTTCCGACGTGGACTAATCTAAGGGTGGATGAGGCATTTATTGGTAAAAGGCTGGATAGGGCGCTGGTGCACAGTGACCTCATCGATAGTTGGGGTTTTCCGAGATCAGAAATTATCGTATCCGAGATCTCGGACCACATGCCGATCAGAATAACATGGCATGGCTGCGAACGCAGTGGTGGTCTCCCGTTTAAATTCAACAGGGTCTGGCTGGAGGACGAGGAATACGCAGCGCTGGTTTCTAGCTTGTGGACACAGCCGATTGACGAGCCGGGGCTCAGGGATTGGGATCTGTTTAACTTCAAACTACAAAAGATCAAGACTGCTACTAAGGCCTGGGAGATCAGGAAGAAGGCGAATCTCAAGGCGGAGTTGTTTGATATATCAAGACAGATGGAAGCTATTTATCGTGACATATCAATTTCTCCCCCAGACGCGGCTATATTAAGCTTACTGAAGGAGCTGGGTGACAGGAAAAAGAACATATTAAGGATCAAGGAGGTGACATGGAAATTAAAGAGCAGAATAACTTGGCTGAAAGAGGGTGATCATAACACGCGTTTCTTTCATAAAGCCGCTAACGCTAGGAGGTGCAGGAATACCATATGGCGAATCAAAAAGGAGGACGGCAGCTATGCTATTTCCAACTCAGAGATAAAAGATGAGGCCTTTTCATACTTCGCTGACTTTTATAGGGTGAATACAATGATATCTGCGAATAATCAGGCTTGGGTTCTTGATCATTGTTGCAGATTCTTTGGGGAAGATGACATATTGGCCATAGATGAAGTGATTACCTCAAATGAAGTGCTGAAGGTATTGAAGTCATTTAATAAGGATAAGTGCCCGGGGCCGGACGGGTGGGTTGCAGAATTTTTCATTCACTTCTTTGACATGCTGGGTAAAGAACTGATGGACATGATGGAGTTATTTCGATCCCAAGGAATCATGCCTGCAAATTTGAACTCTACGTTCATTGCGCTGATTCCAAAGGTTACTGATTCACTATCTTTCACAGACTTCAGGCCAATAGCCTTATGTAATCTTATATACAAGATTACCTCTAAGATAATCGCAAATAGAATCAAGACAGTCTTTTCCAATCACATATCATCAGCACAATATGGATTTCTCAAAGATCGCTCCATACACGATGCTATTGCAATAGCACAAGAGGTGATGCATTCCATGCACTCGGAGAATAAGGAAGCACTGATAATGAAGGTGGATCTTAATAAAGCATACGATTCAATAGATTGGTCATTTCTGAGGATTCTGTTACTCAAGATCGGCCTTCCGGTGCGCATCATTAGATGGGTTATGTCATGTGTATCTAATGTCAGTTACGCGGTCTTGGTAAATGGTATGCCCACAAATTTTTTTAAGGCGGGGCGGGGCTTGAGACAGGGCTGCGCCTTGTCGCCACTACTATTTATCCTAGTTATGGATGCCTTCAGTCGGATTATGCAATCTTCAGAAGAACAGGGGTTCATCAAGGGCTACTCATTCTCAAACTCCGTTTCGTCATCTCATTCTCTATTTGTGGACGATCTTCTAATTTTTGGACAGCTGATCAGGAATCATTGGTTTTTCATTCATATATGCTTTATCCGCTTTTTCTCTGCTACAGGACTGGCTATAAATTGCAACAAGTCCTTTCTCATATATGAGCATGGAGACATACAAGAGATCAGGTTCATTGCTGCATTTCTGGGAGTGGATATCCGACTGGCAACTGACGGCTTCAAATATTTGGGTTTTCACATTAAGCCAATAGGATACAGGAATAATGATTGGCATTGGATTGTGGACAGGTTCAGAGATAAGATTCTTTCATGGTCTCACCGGTGGTTGTCTAAAGGGGGGCGACTTATCATGATTCAGTCAGTGCTGACACAGATGGTGGTATTCTGGGGCCATCTGCTGTTCATACCTGCAGGGATTATTGGCAAGATTAACGGCATCATCACTCGGTTTCTGTGGGGTGGGACAGAGAACAGTAAGAAATTTGCTCTATGTAGATATGAGGCCATTTGCAAGCCCAAAGATATGGATGGATGGGGCATCCTAGAGACCCGTGAGTTCAACAAAGCCCTGCTTATGAAGTCATTTTGGAGGGCTATTAAAAGGATCGGAATATGGTTTCAAATCAATAGAGTTAAGTATTATCAGGGTGATATATTAAATCAGATTTCATGCGGCAGTTATCTATCTCCACGAAAGATTTCATGCATCTGGCGCAGCTATATAAAGATCATGGCATCCATGAAAAACAGGCTGGTGTGGCATTTTCGAGTGGGTGGCAGTATTCCGATTGGGGCATCAAACATTCTACATCTACCGGCACAGTGCCGACTCTCGCCCAGATTGTTGCACGCACTAACACAAAGGGGTTATATTTATTATTCGCATATCATTCATCACTGGTCGAATGACGCTCCGATTTTCAAAGATGCGATTCAGATTGGGTTATCAAATGAGGTGGCACAGGAATGGGATTTATTCCGGGATCTATTGAGGGGGGCGGGTTTCTGTTATGGTATCGGTGGGGATTTCATGACTTGGAATGGCCCATTGATTGACAACATGATCATTGTCAAAGACGCATATCGGGCCAACATTGCAAATGCACAACAATCGCAAATTACCAAGGATTTCTTTCCTTATTGGCACAGGAACATTCCTACGAAGATCGTCATCTTTGGTTGGTTGATTTGGAGGGGAAAGGCTCTGACATGGGAGAACATTATTAAGAGAGGGTTCATGGGGCCGAGTATTTGTGTATTGTGCCGAAAGGAGCAAGAAACATCCAATCATCTTTTTTTCACATGTTCAGTGTCCATCAGTATTTGGAGACTCTTTGGGGATCATTTCATTGACCCGGATTGGAGGCCTTATGATTTTATGTCGGCTGCGCAGGCTTGGGATAAGATTAATTGCAAATATAGATCACTTCCATTTTATCTCACTTGGGAGATCTGGCTGGTCCGGAACCGAATGATCTTTGAGGACCGGCCTTTCCATATTCATCAGACATTTGCAGTGATAAAGGAGTGGATGGATGATTGTACCATTGCTATGCCTCATCTTGCCGACAAATCTGCTCGTATCCGTCCTCATCAGATCAGTATTCCCGCTCTCTATTTTGATGGTGCTGCAGTGGACGGAATGACCGGGTGTGGGGCCTGGATTAAAGTATCAGAATCTGAGCGCTATCAAATGTGTTGGTGTGGGGGTCCGGGGACCAATAATAAGGCGGAGGTTATGGCGTTGTGGGGGGGCTTGCAAATCTCATATGATCAGCAATTACAGGGGATCAGTGTATATGGGGATTCACAGCTCACCATTAACTGGATTACCACCAAGAATCAGATGCTATCTCCGCACCTCCAGGGCTGGGTTGAGAGGGCACAGAAATTATGGCATAAATTACGCTGCCCGACTATCAACCATATCTTCCGGGATAATAACTCCAGGGCAGACAAGTTATCAAAAAGGGGGCTCAGAGCAAGTTTTGGATCTATGGAGGTTTCACACTACCAGGAAGGCAGGCTGATTGAATCATTTTCGATTCCTATCCCATAAGTTTCCTGATTAATAGGCATATTATGTTAGTGAAATAGTTACATAATTCAGAGGATGATTGGGCGTATGGGAACAAAGGTATATATCCAGTAAAGGTTTCATAGGTATTATTACCAGTAGTTTTTTGGCACTAGGAGGGGTATACATAGAGGTCATCACCGGTGTGTTGTCAGTGGGATGTCTTCGGCTGTATTATACACTATGCGGCAGTGTTTTTGGTACAGCGCACACATACATGGTCGTCATCAAGCGAGCCTGACACGGGATTGTATTCGGTGGTAGGATAATGCCAGGCGGGAGTGGATGATGCTGATCGTTTATACTCTTTCATCTTGGATATAGGCGTTCTACAGGTGCTGGATAGACAGGCACAGGTTTTGATGGGCGGTGTTATACAGCAGCCTATTTTTTCTTCTCGGGATCCTGCTGGGTGCTCTTAATTCTGAACTATTCTTAGCAGATGGGTGCCGGGACCTCACTTGATTTATTGTGTATTGTTTTCTATATTCTAAGGAAACACATAGTATTATGTACAGGAACTCTGTTCTCTGTTATGTATGATGGCCTACTTCACTGGCTCATTTTTCCTTTAAATGGGTTGATGTAATGGGTTTCGATGGGTAGAATCTCACTGTCATCACCTTTCAGATGAGATCATAGACGTCTATGTACTGTTTTATACCTTATATATAAATCAGCGTTTTTTTTTCCTCTGAAAAAAAAAAGATGCTCACAATCTACAGTGAGAACGCGCAGTTGGCAATATTGATTCAATGCTTCTTGTTTTTCTCACCAAAAGCTAAAATCAAATTTGTGTTTGATGGAGAAATTCTTGTTTCATTGTTTGGTGAGACAATTTTATATAAATCGATTTTTGTTTTGTGTTCCTTTAGTTCATATCATTGCTAATTGTTTTGTATTTTATATATTTGTAAGGGTTTTTTTTGAAATGGGTAAGGTTATGACTAAATATATAAAATATAATATTATTATATTTTAATATATAATATTATATTGTATATTATATTTTAGGTTTTGTATGCATGTCATATCTTTCTCAATATGATACTTTTGGTATATGCCTACAAATAAAATTTCCCTTATTCATAACATTTTTTTTACTAAGAAATTTCTAGATTTAAATATGCAAGTGTCTTATTATCTTCTTCACTTTACCGTTACACATATAATATCATATTGTTAAAATAATTGGATGGACCTTGCAAATTTTTTAAGTTAGGTTAATTTTTTAATTTATTTTCATTAATTTGTAGAGTTAGATTAGAGTTAGAAATGAGTTAAATGGGATTTGTTAGTTAAGATATATAATTATTTATTTGTCTTTACAAATTCTTCTTAGTGTTGCCTTGTATCGAATGGAGAAGATTATTCTCTCTTCTTATATAAAGTTTATAATTAACTCATTTTACAATTGATCCCAGGTATGAAAGTAAAATCATTTTTATAGTTTACTATCAGGGTTATTTTGTTTACATTTGTGCTAAAAAAAATTGGGGATCTACAATTGCTTTGGAAATTAGGAATGAACCTTCATCCTAAAATTGAACACATATCTTCCCCTTCCCATTAAAACACTTTACCTCTTGATTAGGGACAAGGCTATCTTGTGCTTAGTCAAGATAGATTTAATTTTATGTTCATAAAACTAGTTGCATTTGTTTCTTTTATTTTTCAATACTCCTTGCGAAGAAGCAAGCCTCATAGTGGCTTAACTAAGCCCTGATGTCAAATCATTAAGGATCATCTCACCTAAACATTATCATAATGATGAATCCTTTTCCCTTCGCTCTGTTACTCTTGAATAACCATCACTCATGAGAAGATTGAATATTATTCTTGTTTATATTGTACATACTTGTTTAGGTACCATAGACTAGGTCAGCTTAGACTAATTATAGGACAGGGTAACTGGAAACCCATTTGAACCAGTTAGGATTGCTATCACAATGGAAAAAAGTCTAATTGGGACTCTGACCGGGAAATTTCTCACATGTTGATCCAGGACATTCTCAAGCATCAACATTTTTTGCGCTAGAAGGAAGGCCACAAATTTTTATATGTGTGGTGTTTTTTCTTGTTAATCATGTCTCAGTATTCGGGTCATGCATTTAGCACACCTGAAACTACCATAAAATTTCTCAAGAAACCTATCATATCCTTGGTTAGACTAGCATATGATGGTAAGAGTGAAATTGATGTTGTAGATCATATTTCATAGTTTTTGGTTAAATGTAATTCCTTTAATATCAGTCATGACAATGAGCTATGAAGGTTATACTCTCTCAAGTTTAAAGGTTGGATTCGAGGATGGTATATTATACTCCTTGAAAAATATATACATTCTTGAGAACACTTCATTGAAACTTTCCTTTCAACACATTATTTTTATGAATATGACAAGTTGTGTTTTGACATAGGAACTCTTACAATGCAGGATAATGAATCGGTCGATGAATTTTATAATAGATATACATCTCTTTGTTTTATATTTCCTCTCAAAGATCCCCCTTCTCAAGATTATTTATTACAATTTTTCCATTTCCTTGTTTCTTCTTCCATTAATTCTAATAGATCACACGTAGAATAAAAAATTGTTCTTAATTTCTTTCTTAATCATGTTGAACATTTTAATCAATTTCAATCAATTCCAATAGGAACTATTAAAATTCAAGAATTGAATAATGAACAATTTGATAATCTTTCTTTGAAAGTAAACTCAATTCTAAGAGAATTTCTACCTTCAATCCACAATGATCAACATATCCATGATGAAGAAAATCATATGGATGTGCCTAATATGATATACTCTGGATTCATTATTTTTTGTATCCAAACTTTTCCACAAATCAGAGTACAAACCATAGTGATATCATAGATCTTTCTGATGAAAACCAGCCTTCAACATATCGATTTTTCTTTGAGGACCAAATTTATTGTAAGAAGGAATCTTTATCCATCCTTGATAATTTTCAAACACCTTTCTTTCCTTTTTTTTATTCTTTTGAATTAGGTCACTTACACCAAATTCAAGAAAGAGAGGCCATATGTGACAAATACTTTGGTGATGAGATTGTTGAAATACCTTCGTCGCAAAGCATTTTTTATTTAGATATGTCCAAAGATTCATTTTCTACTATTTCATTGTCTCATGTAGATAAACACAACATTGTATATTCTGATGTCCCTGATCATTAGGTTTCCAACAATTTTCAAACTCATAATCCTATGGACGCTTGTCATGTTAAAATATATTTTCCTTATCTTCCTAGTATTGGGTCTTCCAGTTCTCCTTGTGATTTTAATAATAGTAGAATAGATAATATGTATATACTATTGACATATTTCAACAGGCTGCAACATCTAAAGGTATATCATCTCAACTAATCCTGTCAGTTTCTTCTCCTAGGTATGATCTTCAATAGGTATCAAGTATTTGCCCTTACTCCTATGATCCTTTTGAAATTTTCTTAGACAAATCGTTTCAAGTGAAGGTTGACATACATAATTTGTTTTCTTCTAACTTCTTAAGGTTAGATGCGCATAGTTGTGTTTTTGTTTCTTATAGCTTTTTTCTACTACCTTTACTAATGCATTTTATATCTTTGATTGAAGGGAAAAAGTTGATGAGATGGCTGCATTGTAAATATACATATACTTGACCGTTTTTCTGATGAAAATTTTGTGTAGTGTAGATAGTAGGATTAGAATTAGTTTAATTTGATTTAATTCTAGGTTTTTGAATAAGGTAATCATAGTGAATTAGAACTTTAATCATCATAATCATCATTATTTGTATTTCATGTTAAGCTTGATATTTAGTTTCTTTCCTCTTTAACAAGCTTGTTTTGAATAAGTATGAATATCTTGGTGATAACATCATAAAGAAGTTTGTAAACATGATTACACCATAGTCAACAATTGGGAAAGCTTTAGTCATCACAGCCCGACATGACCCCTATATCACCATCTCAACCTATCTAAACATTATTTTTAGATTTTTATGTTGTTTTATCTTGTCTTGTTTCTCTTTTAAGCTTAACCAATTGATTTTGATTTTGCTTAGTTTTGTTTTCATTTGTTTTTTATTTTCTTTTTTTTGCTTGTATACATGTCTAGTTATGGTTTGTTTTCAAAATGTTGTATGGAGGAATATTATTTCAAATGAAAATACCAGTTGGTCCACATGGGGGAAATCCTCACTCTCTATTTATAACTAGATATAAGTTTCCTACTACTCATATCTTAATCATTTTTCATGGGGAACACAGAATCCCGGTTAGAATAGTTTGATCCATTTTAAATATATGAACGAATCTTCATTAGTACAAATTTTTAAACCCTCCCATTTCCCCTTCCACATATATGAAATTCTCTTCTTTGGTAGATGTGAATAGGTCTAGTGAGGTCAATATTTAATAGCTTTCCATCTTTCTCTCAATACATATCCTCATGTACCACCCTGCTTTCTTCAACCAATTGCAAAACAAGAAAATACTAAAAGAAATTCTCTAAATTATAATAAAAGGGTGGTCAAAATAAATTTGAAAGCACACATGTGCGGGAAGTACAAGTAAACTCGTCGGGGCTATGGACGCTCATTGGCAATAGGGCCATACTTGTATAGTACCATGACAACTTCGTCAGGGTACTGTCCAGGTTCACTTGCAGTGAAGCAATGCCATGTAAAGGGATGACTTCCTAGCTATTTTCACTATCCATTAGTAGAGTCCTAATTTAAAATAAATAATATCCCCTTTCTTTGGATTCATTATTTTGGAACTAGACATTCAAGTAATCTTATCATTATATGCTCACTCTACTTTCTTCTAGTCTTGTGTGGGGCCCTTTTGGAATGGTATAAGATATAAATATTTTTGGGAAAAATTTTGTCTAATCCTATACAGAGATAATTGTTTCTCTCTCATGTTTCGTTAGTTGTTGTAGCCACAACACCCTCATATTTTCTTTTAAAATATGGGAAACCTTCATGTAAATCCATTTCCAATTTTACATTTGGTCTTGGACCCTTGTCTCCATAGAATGAAACTTGCATCAATAGTCTCTCATTTTTCCATATCACTTCACGATGGGAATTTCATTTCAATAGGTTTGAACTCCCCCCAAGAAATTTAGTACATAGTGTCACATTCAAAGATTGGTAAAGTTATTGGTTTTTATCACATTCCTTGACATATTTGTATTAACAAAAGAGTGTAACATTTGTTAGTTACATTGAAAATACATTTCGCACATCTTGTAAAGATAATATTATTTATTTTTGTAAATAACACATAAACTCATATTACAATAACATTGATAAAAATAAAATTTTATAAACTTTATCAATGCATATACTGTGTAATATTTTATAAGGTTTACTAATATCACCACCCACTACTTACATTTGATTTCCAGGATTCCATTGTTATTCATGAGTTTAATTGTTTCTTTCATGGTTGAAATAACATCATCTATTATAAATAACATTTTCATACTAAGATCACCACCCACTACTTACATTCCACGTCCAGGATTCCATTGTTATTCATGAGTTTAATTATTGCTTTGATGGTTGAAATAACATCGTGTGTTATAAATATGTTATGGAAATGATAAATTTCTTGGACACATTCTTAAACCTAAATACAGCTCAAGCGACATGTTATGTTTCAAATTTTCATCGTTGCCCCTTGGCATGTTATATTTCAAAGTTTCATCATTGCCCCTTGGCATCACATTTGGATGGTTCTCATTGCTACTTTTTATGATCACATAATACACTTCGAATAAAAAATAAAAAATAAAAGTATCTTACATTTGGCATCATACAGTTCTATTATAATGATTCTTGAACGCTGAAGTGGTTGCATTATCTCAAGAAATTGCATTGGCAGTTCCGAGTATTGAGTTAGTCTAAAGCTTTATAGTGTTATATTTTCTATGGTAACCTTTCGTATCGTGGTCTTTTAATGTTTATTATTGGATTGATGCAAATTTTGACAATATAATCTTGTTAACTAGAACTATGGGTGAATTTTAGAGTGTTATCCATGATATACTTGTCAACCAAGCCACATAATTAGGATATATGCAAAGTCAAATACCAAAAACATAAGAGAAGCGGGAGAATTTAGCTATCAATCGTGAAATGATTTCCTATCAAAGCACATATCAATGAAAAGAGAAGATAGTGTGTGCTTCACTCTTGGTTTTGGAATGTTTATTCATTCCAAAAAAGCCACCATAAAACAACCCTGGCATAGTAATCATGTTCCACATTGTACTACAAAGTGAAATTTTTTGTTTTTTATAGGCTACATGCGTCAAACACGCAAGGGAGGGATGCCATGTGACAACTCCCCATCTGCACTCTAAATTTTTTACTCACAAAATCACATCATGCAGCCTCGTGATCCTGGCTTCATCTCTGGATTTATTGGTGTGAGCATTGACGTTTCCATCCACCAAATTTCCCATCATGTTAGAAGTGCACTTTGCTGCAAGGAGGGATTGAATTCTATAAGCGATCTGGTAATTAGAATTGAGCCTATTATGTACCAGATTAAGCAGTATTGCAGCGAATTGAATAGGTTGAGAGGAATTCCCATTTCAACTCAAAGCGATAGTAATATGAAGGATTCAGTTGTCAATGATTGGCTAAAAGTTTGTACAACTTCTCCAAAAAGCATCAACAATGGCACATGATTGCATGATACCTAATCATGAATTAATTTATCGCTATATAACTAGTATAAGAATGACTCGCCTCAATAGAGAAATCACCCAGCATCTAGAATTGGTTAATTTTATGGGTTGGGCAAGCTTCCTAGAGGGACTTGAGAAAACATCCTAGAGTCATTGAGGGTTATAATCATAGATGTGTAAGAATAATTACAGGAAAAAAATCATATGTGGTGCAACGGCGGGATGAGGTGCAGCATTCGACTCCAGTGTCGGTGTTGTAGGCATCCTTGGAAGGGGGATTCCTTCCTTGTAGAGTCATGTAAGGCTTGAAAGTGACCGTTCTGGAGTTGCCGATAGTGCCAAAACAGATGTGCATGCTCACGTTTGGATCGTATGTGCATTTGTCACCGGTGGAGATTAACTGGCCTTGGAAATCTCATTCAGTGTTTCTCAATTGTTCCTTCACCCTTTCTGGGATGTGATCGGAGTGATGAAGAGCACTAATACATATTAGGAGTCAGTCACCAACTACTTGTTGTAATTTCTCAGCAAACCATTGCTCATGTTATTTGCAGATGCCATGGAATGGAACCTTAACAAAAAATAAATATTAGAGATATACTTTTCTATGGAAGACTTGATGGGATCTATGTGAAACTGCTTCACCCTTTTTAAATATTTCTGCACAATCTATATCCATCCTCCAAGTGATCCACGTCGCTTTTGGTCATGAAGGAAAATATGGGCTCACGGTTTCGTTTCAGACCATTCTTTATATGCTTTCTCCTGATTTCAGAACAAAAATTCATGTAAATATGTTGAATTATTATACAAAAATAAAATGTGAGAAATCTACTAAGAAAAGTAGAGGTTTTGAAAATTTACTATTTTTTAGACTGCGATGAAGGCTTGTCCTGGGATTCCTGATCTTCGAGAACATGTGGCATGGCTTCCTCCTTTTGCACCACTGGTGGAGACCACAGTCGTAAGGTGGCTCGGCTCTTGATCTTTGATTGCTTATGTAAAATACAAAGTTATGGAAGAGACTGGAGTTGTGGGTATATTAGGGGTAACGCCAAGTTGACCTGATCCATCTCCGGCTCTTACTTCTGCTTCCACTCGTTCTTCGGTTGTTAATGGAGATGAGAGTTGAATGGGGTCACTCCACCTGCTGTGGTTTTACCTAGAGACCTTGATTAATCCACAACATCCATTTGCAGCCCAATTTGTAAGCACTTTTTTAATCTCATGTAAGGGGAATCAAACCATACATCAATTTCCATGAATTTTGTGAGGCCAGCGTAATATTATGGGCATGCATGTTTGCCTATATAATCCTTCCACGCCACTCCACAATTCAGAAGAGGACCCGAAGAACCCGCCATGGCTTGACGACTCAGGGCCCTTGACGAAGAAGCCAGACCCTTTCCACCTGGAAATTTTTTACTTGCAAGAACAACGAAAATGGGGCTTTAGGATTGGCTTGGGAAAATAGTGTTTGCCCCACAAATTTCATAGAATAACACCTTTGGTGTAATTATTGCTGTAATTTAATGGCAATAATAATTGATGTATTTGGAATATTTGTTGCTACTTAAATAAGTATTTATTATAAATTAAATAGCGATACATTTTCATTATTTATAGGATTTCAAGAGAGCTTCAAGCATCTTCTCGAAATATGACATTTTTGCATAAATTTTACAAACTATAGATCTAAAATCTAAACATTTCAGTATATTCTCTAAAATGTGGGTCAAATCCCACCAAAAGTCAGAGAAGTGATCTGAGTTTCATATATTCATCTGGAAAATTAACCTAAGATTTAACTTTGGAGGACAGACCCCTCCACTTAGTCATTTAAATTGTCCTGAGAATCGCTCCTAAGATTTACACAGTGGAGATTTTATTGGAATCCCATCGTACTGCCCACACTCACTGTCAAGGGACTAGACATGAAATACAACTCACCATGCTTCCTTACAAATATTTTTTCAACTGCTTGGATATCCATAATTATCGTTGTCACTTCAGTAATACAAATGTTGTGGGCTTGGTTACAAGTGGGCTTTTGCATGAGGTGGCTTGATATTATAGCATGGAAAGAAAGGAGATCCATACATGCTAGCTACTCTCTCATCTTTAGGATTAAAAATCGATCCAAGGAATTGAGGTATTTCCTTATATGTGGGTTTCTCTGGTGGTTGAATACTATGTAATTTAAGTGTGTTAAACAAATTTTATATCTAAAAGCAAAACCATGTCTCATACTGAGTTAATAACCATAAGTTCTATGAATAAAAATTACAAGGAATAACCTCCTGGTTAATTTTTGTATAATACTCAAGGTGTCGTGATGCAAATGGCCAAGTATTTTGTGCCAAAATTCACCGAAATCGTGACCCTACACTTTCTCTACCTTAGTGCTTAATGCATCACAATCTTCCACATCTAGATTATATAGGTTCTTCACAAAAACCTTGATCTTCTTCACCTAACCCATGGCTATGTGTCTCAAGAATGTTTTTCCTTCTTCGAAGATCAAATCATAACTACGGTCTTCCAAAACTACAACAAATATGATATTTTTCTTTAGGCTTAGAACAAACATGACATCCTTGAGCCTAAGAGGAGAGATTGAATCCCTCTGAAAGGTGACTATACCAATACCAGTCATGTTGTACCTTTCTTCGTTCCCTAGGTTGATGTGCATTTGGAGATATTTCTCCTCCAGGTCACTGAAAAAATCTCTACACCTTGTCATGTGGAATGATGCACCTAAGTCCAAGTACCACACGGTTCCCATCATTGTGATGGACATGCATGCGATAAGGGTAAATTCAAGCTCGAACTGTGAAGCCAAGGCTTCACCTGTTTCTCCTCCTAAGGTATTCTTGCTTGCCTTTTTCTGTGGACACTTCATGGCATATAAGTGCTTGTATTCATGACAATGGAAGCATTAAATTTTAACAAAACATTCATCTTTCCCCCTTGGATGGATTCTGGTTTGGCTTGAGATTTCTTCCCTTTTCCCTCATTTCCATTTCCAACCAATGAAATTTTTTCTTCATCCTTGCCCTTGGATGAGGTCCCATCTCTGGTATTTCACCTTATTCCCACTCCACAACTGACCTTCCACTAGTTCCTCCAACAGTTAGAAGTAGTTTAACTGAAAACAACTTGAGATAACTGACTCTGATTGCTACAAATTCGCAATAACACATGCTTAATTAAACTCTAACTCCTCCAACTTGAATTTACTAAGAAAAGTGGGTGACACAAGCCATGTCACACAAGTTAACTGCGTCCAAGTTGTCTATTGGTGTGGAAATTCAAATTTTATCAATTTTATCAAGGAAAAATCAAATTGAGAATTTCTTGTTGCATTTTTCAAAAATATTTCAGGTGAATATAATCCATGTTACCAATGATAGTGATGGGTTCCAACATAACAATGTGTTGATAACAACAACCAACAGATAAAAGTAGCATTCAAAATAAATAAAACAGTAAAAAAAAAACATATTGAAACACGATCGATGGAGATCTTGAAAATTACTCTAACAATGTTACTGCCTATTCATGTTCATTGAAAGTGCCTCCATCACTCCTCTCACGAAGCACACCTCTGTCATCGGTCTCCATCGCCCTAAATCCCGTCAGTTGTTGTCAGCCTCCATCACTCTACTTCCTGAAGAACCCATCAATAATGTAAAGACATGTTGAAGAATGTATGGAGATTAAGAAAATGGTTGGAGAAATTTCTCAGGAGTATGATGAAAAATTGCAAAACTTGATCAACAAACTCTCTTATACTATCCATGAAACTCAACACAAAGAATGATCCATTCAAATTTTGTTTCTCTTTAATAGTGTACCATTATTGCAATAGTTGCGGGTGACATAGAGGAATGTATTATCTTAGGCCATGAGGATAGAATCTTGTAGAGTACATCCATTTCACTAAAAAATTTCATGCTTGGTAGGATCTAAAAGAGAATTATGTAAGGATTTCCTTCTCAGTAAATGACATGGGTATTACCATTGTTAAAGGGAGTGGCCTACTAGGATATATTGGTATCTATTGATACATTGGTATTACCTCTTGCAATCAAGTGGTGTCTAGGGTGTTGAATATCCTTATAAGAATCCCCTTTATACTAGCAGTCGCAAGGAGGTTGCCATGAAGGTGAGCGCAAAGCAGGCGATGTGAGAGTCATGGGTGGTTACAAATCTGGTTCTCTTGAGACCATAGTGTTTGACTCTCATCTGCCCACGTTGTAGGTCAACATGAAGCTATTGGGAGCATGAGAAACATCACACAAACCCTTACGGTTTTCCATCATCTCAATATGATGCACCAACTTCAAATCCATGAAATTGTACATAAATATTGTGTTCCAACGCCACCACAATCCATCCCATCTTAGCTTCATGGCTCGAACCTCAGACCTAAAGGATAATTTCCCAATATAACATCTCTAATGACACAAGGGCATCACTCAATAAACCTATAACATATCACATGTGATCATAGCATATCAAATAATACCATTAATTTGATTACATATTGGGAAATACCACTAAAAATCACATTATTTAACACCCTACCAATATAAACCTAATACACCTTCCCACTTTAAAAAGCCCTGCTTTCACTATATATTGTAAGTATCCATTTTTTTACTAACATTTTTTATACCCCTTTATATTTTTTCATTAACTTTGAACTCCATTTTTTATACATGCCAATATAGAAACCCTTTATCCCCTATATATACCCCAATATATTATGTCATTTTTTCCTCATTATATATCCCCCAATATGAACCCACATGCTATGGTATTTCTCCTGCAATGAAGATCCCATGTCTAATGATCATCCCATATCATGATCTTATTGGGCGGGTTCTAGGGATTCAAAACCCTGCCCACGAGGTCCAAAATATTACATCGGAATAACATCTCCACAACACCAATACCGCCATTTTTTAATTCCCTTCTAAAGGTTTCTCTGCATGGATCACAGTTGTAAACCTAGAAATTGTGCTTTGTGCCACACAAAAAATAGCCGAAGTCCATCCTAGAAACCCTCCTCTGTGCCATAAGAAAAATAGTCGAAGTCCAACTTGGAAACCCTACTCTGATCCACAAGAAAAAAAAAACGAAAGTCTTGGTTGAATGATACATAGGGAAATGATGATTATTCACTGGCAGTATCTGGGGAAGACATTGAATTTGGATCTAGATCGAGATATGGGTCAAGCAGGGGCAGGGCGGTGAAAAGGTCATATTATCACCTTCCATACAAAAGAAAAATAAAAATAAAACTAAAACGAAAACAACCTAACCAAAAAAAACCCGATATACTTTATCTTTGATATTTTCCTCCTATTCACTTCCATGAGGGATAGTAATTTCTTGTAGCTTTTTCCCATCAAAAAAAATATGATTGTCATTGTTGGCCTACATGGAAGGTCAAGTGGCGAATCTATATTGTCTTGGTATATTATTGCTTGTGTTTTTTATTGTTTGGAAAGAATTTTGTCAAAATTATTGATATTTAACCAAATTATTAATTGGCATGATAAAACGCATGCATAAATATATTATAATAAGGAAAAATTACCAATTCTTGACTATTTGAGCATTGTTATTTCATGTACGCATCTTATTTGTTTTTTTAGTTCTCCAACCATGGAAGTGTGAGCACCAATGCTTGGAGGTGACCTGGAATGGATTGAATGATATTGAATAACTAAGGGAATAAGGTTCCATGGAGGAAGCATGTGTATTAAAGAGGTAAAAATAGGATTTTAATCAAAATGAAATAATTAAGAAGTGGGGGATAAATAGAACTAAGGGGATTCATCACAATACTTTAGTAATTAAAATGGGTATTAGTGAGGATGGAAACATAGAGGCACAAGTAAAAGAGTTCAAAAGGTTTCAAAGGTGTTAAGAGAATACCAAACATTTGTTCAAATAAAGGCATTTAATAATTGGAAAGAGCTTGGAGAGAAGAATAGGTGGGGAGAATATGTCTAAAAATTTGGAAGAGAAAAAAGAATTGATGGCACAAGGAGGTGAGAACGTTCAGTTGGATGGATCACGATTGTCTAAAAAGAAGCCTCAGTTTGTAAGGTATTGATTAGCTTATGGAGAGAGATATCATCACAAATAAAGAAGAGAAAGAAACACTTAATAATGTGTTCTAATTGTTTGAGCTAGGGGAAGGTCAAGTAGTAGACATGATATATCCTAAGAAAAGTGGATCCAATCCAAACCAACCACCCTGTGAATTTTAAAATCCTAGAGGTAATTCCGACTTTTTATTCTAATTTTGACTTGAAACCACCTTTTCTTAGTACTTTTGGATATAGTAGTAGTGAAAACAAAATGAAGGTGGGAATACAAGTAGAAGCGGCCTATGTTATGTGTGAATTTTAGCTCAAGTGGGGGAGTAGACCTAATTATTCAAACATGTCCATAATTTTTTATCTTGGTCAACAACCGAACCAACAATATGGTTATAATAGTTCCAAGAACTTTATGAAGAGTGATGATGATGAAAAAATGCATCGATTCTTATGTGGATTCATTTGGAGGGTGAAAAGGATTGTAGTGCTAGTTTCTAAGTTGATAAAGTTCCTAACCAAATTGTGGGGTAAGCTTCTCTAATGGTGCATGAAGTTCATATAGATTTATCCCTAGGGTGTAGCTAAGGCCTTAGACGAATTAAAGGCAATATTTATATCTAAGTTATAGAGGCTAAAAATTGAACAACAAAAAATCACTAAGTTGAAGGAGATTAAGAAAATGGTTGGAGAAATTTCTCACGAGTATGATGAAAAATTACAAAAATTAATCAACAAACTCTGCTATACTCTCCACGAAACTCAACACAAAGAATGATCCATTCAATTTTTTTTGCTCTTTAATAGTGTACCATTAATGCAATAGTCATGGGTGACATAGAGGTATGCCTTATCTTAGGCCATGAGGATAGAATCTTGTAGGGTGAACATCCATTTTACTAAAAAATTTCATGCTTGGTAGTATCTAAGAGAGAATTATGTAAGGATTTTGTTCTAGGTAAATGACATTGGTATTACTATTGTTAAATGGGGTGGCCTACAAGGATACATTGGTAGCTATTGATGCAAGAGCATAATTTCAACAATTTATTTCAAAATTTGTATTTGTCCTCCAGAAGGTCTTAGAGATTTATAAAAGAGGAAGTTGGTTTCCTTGTTGCCCTATAATTTTGTACAATTTCTAATTTCATATTTAGGATAGTAAATTTTAGTAATTTTAGGTATAAGTTAAGATGTTGTTTGATTTTTAAGGCCTCCTAGTCATTAGGTAATTTGAGTCTTATGATTAGGATTACTTGTGGCATCCTATGTATTTTTCAAAATCCAATACACCAAGGCAAATACGTGAACGATATTTGGGGGAAATGTGATTGTCCATAAAATGTAGATCAGATTTGGGGACCTTGTAGCTCTTTTCCTTAGACCCTACTACTTCTTAGAGGTTGTATTTGGAGTGGTTAGTAGGAAAAATCATAATCTACCCAAGAATATTATTGTTGGAGCACCTATGGTTTGGGAGAAAGGATAAAGGTTTCTAGTATTTAAGGGGTTTATGGGTTTAGGAGAAAGGGGTTAAGGGTAAAGGGTAAAGGGTTAGGGATTATGGGGTTTAGGGGTTATGGGGTTGAGGTATATGGGGTTTAAGGGTTAGAGGTTAATGTCTTAGTGGTTAAGGGATTTAGGGTTAACAATTAACCATCAAGGGCTTACAAGTCAAGGTATTTATGGATTAAGTGCTTAAGGGTTATGGTATTTAGGTGTCAGCGGGTTAATGGGTTAGGGGTTAGGGGTTAAGGGTTAGGGGTCAAGGTTTAAGAGGATATGGGATTATGGTTTATGGGGTTCAATTATTCTAAGTTAGGGGTTAGTGGTTAAGGGGTTAATGGCTTTGGGTTTAAAGGATCAAGGGGTTAATTTGTTATGATTTATGAGTGTAGAGGTTAATGGATTGTGGATTTGGGGTTAAAGGGATAGGGACTTTAGTGGTTATGGGTTAAGTGTGTACGAGTTGTGATAATGTGGCCCCTAATCCCCTTGTCACAACTATTGGGGGTTCCCCTATCAATTTTTCTCATTTCCTTACCTATAGATCCCCTAGCCCCTATGCCATAAGGCCCTAAGACTCCTTCTCATTCTCTAATGTTAGTATTGTAGATCTCGGTAAACCATGATCGAACCTCTCACTTCTACCCATCTATGCTACCCTTATGTCCCCTTGCCCCATTCAATACACCAAAATATGCCCTCCCACAAAATTCATGAGAATTGAACATTTGGACGTGATCATTTAACAACAACTTCACAACTACTCCATTTATAATGGTGTCTCGTAGCTATTAGATTTCATTTCATTGAGCTACATTGATAGGTGAGAGCTATGCATAGCTCACTAAAGGTGTATCAAGAGGCTATTAGTCTAATGGCTATAGAATTTTACTCTTTTTATTTGTAACTTAGCGAAATGAAAAATATGTGGAGACAATCTCCATTCTTCTTCTTTCATCGAGACATGTAAAATAAATGAAGAAAATAGTCTCAACACCTTGGAGAAGAAAAGTTGAGAACAATAATTAGCATGAAAAAACAAATAATCCAATGAGTTAATCTTGGAGGGGTCTCCCTTTGTAAACAAGCATTCATAAGCTTGTTAGAGTTAGTATGAATCTTTACTAGAGGTTGAGTAGTCTTCACATCACCAACCACATCCAATAGAAAGGTACCAACCCCTACAATAAAAATGAGGTCTCCAAATAAGGTGTAGTTAATATCAATAATATATTCTTATGAATCTATTACAATATGATTTGGAAAGTACGTTTCCATACATGTGTGAAAGAAACAATCCATTTGGTTAGCAAAAGGAAGTCCTTTTGAAGACCCCAAGAAACCCACTTGAAGGAGACAAGAAGGGTTTGAAACCATAAAATACAAGTTGACCTATGAACCCTATTTCTAATTTTTTATGTGCATGTGTTTGTTCACTTGGTTTGACATGTAATAGAAAAATATATGAAGCCTTTTTTTTCCATGTATCATCTTCATTAGATATCATGTTGCTAAGAATGAAGTGTCTGGATTAGAGTTAAAGTTTCTATTTTAGTTTGTTGTCTTTTTTTGTCTTTTAGTGTACGAATCTTTATGGTCTACTATGCTAAGGCAGTTTGGCTTTCAAATATTAAAGGAATATGTGAGCTAATATAAGACCATGTTGTAATCTTTGAAATAACATGATGAACTATTTAGCTCAATTTATGGTGTTGGATTGATTTAGATGTTTATTTTTGGATGGATGGATGTACATCTCTTTAGCTAATAGACAAAACCCATTAAAAATTGTTTCAAGTATGTTATTGACATTTTGAAGTGTGATTGAGACTTAGAGGTAGCAAATTTATAATTTTATGTTGTCACCTATTCGGATGTGATGATACCTTGTGGAGGTAGGAAAATTTTCCATTTTTTTAACTCTTGGATATATTCTATATGCCCTTGATAGAATTTCAACCTTTTAAATAAAATTACAAACAAACTTACATTCATGTGATAATTACTAATTGATTTTGGGGTGATTCAACAAATTGTAGCATGTTGGCTTGTTAAATTTTTTATTAAGTTAGGGTTTGATCAATTAATAAGCTTCAGTGGGATTTATTGTGGTTGTATGTGTTTTAGAGAAGCCAATTTGGAGTGGTGGTTGTGCTTCCTTTATTGAATCTTATTTATGTGGTTCTCCTTCTTGTGCATGCCCACTGTGGTATCTTCTCGTTTGCAAATATTTTCTTATTCTGTACAAAAAAAGTTCTTTTTTCATCCTTCAAAAAGTTACACAGTTGTCCTGAATTATCTCTACAATACCTTGAGTTGTCTCTCTTCTTTCAATTGAGCTGGAATTTTCCACCTCAAGAGGGTTGTTAGTTTTTGTCTAACTAAAATGTTACAACAATTTTTCATGTTTTATTTATTTATTTTTTCTTCAAGGAGTTTTTTCTTTTAAACTCTAGAAGAATCATTGCAAGTGGCCTAATTATAGCAGTCATCAAAAGTTTTATGTGATCATGGGCAAGACAACCCTCAGAGGGTAAAAATTGGGTATGTTATACCTATGGAAAACTTTGGCTAACATCCAATTAGATATGTTATATGTAGTTCACAATTAGGAGATCACAGACCATACTATTGCACATAAAAATTCACTACTCCTCAAATATCAAGGTAAGTGCAAGAGTATTTATTGAATATATTTTAGTCACATGATAGAACTATCCCATAACTCTACAGTAGAGAGACCAACATGGAACAACAAACTTAAAATCGATCAATGCACTCACTTTCATGGGAATTTCATGAACATTTTTATTTTCTTATATAATGCACTTTTACCCACATCTGGAGATCACACGAAAATGGTATTCATAATAAATTTTTCTGGGTGAAGAAATTCATTTTTCCTGCAAGATCAGGTTACGTAGCTATAATGTGTCGTGTTTTATCGTACATCCGACCGGAAACATATCTTGCAGGAATTTTGAAGAAAATCCCACTCAAATTATCAGAGAATCTCCAGATGATCTCATTAAAAAAGTATGCCTCTCCTTATATATTGATTATTCTTTCTCTTCACTATGTTTTGTATATAAATTCATTTCAATTCATTCATATCATATATACTCTGGCTCCTAGTTCTAATTTAAAGGTCGAGTTCTCAACATTGTTTGTTATTCTTTATTTGGAAAGTTCTTGTGGTTTGAAGAGGTTGCAAGAGATGGAAATCTCAAATAGTTGTTGACCAGGCCAATGCAAGTTTTATAGGTAGAATGTGCAACTTCAATCCCTGATGTCTCAAATTTGGCCGCACATTCAAGAGCTAGAATGGTCATCTTTCACCCACATTTATCATGACCTCAATCAACTAGCGAATAAGCTCTCCGAGGAGGCATTCAAGCAGCCAGTTGATGAAATATCAACAAGATCAAGGTTGTAGCACACCCAAAAAAAAGGTAACTCGCAAAATTTAAGCTAACAACAACCCCTACTCCTGAAGTTGACAACTTGTCTCCCTCAAGGACCACTACCTTCTCCTTCATTAGGAAATACTTCCTCGACAACTCACTCAACTACATCATTTATATCCCCTCAACAATCTATTTATGTTATTGTGCCCATAACAATTTTTGAATAATCTGATGTTTCATATTGGTGAATGTCAAATGCCAATTTACTATTTGAACACCAAATTTGCATCCCTTATACCTAATGAGCCTTCTTCATTGAATATTTTCTTGAACTACATTTTGTTTACTAATTTTTATCATTCAGTGATTTCTTATATGTGAGGATTCTTCTCTATTTCATGTCTTACGACGTTTCTTACTAATTTTTATCATTCAATGATTTCTTATATGTCAGGGTTCTTCTCTATTTCATGCCTTACGACATTTCCTTTGCAACATCTCGTGCAATTGCTAGTTTAAATTTTTTCACATATTTAAAAAAATAAACAATTTTATTTCATGGAATGTAACTCAATTAACAATCACCTTGTTATGAAGTATTATGTTAAAACATGAGATTCAAAGTTCAAATCCCCTTGAGTGGCCAACCAAAAAATAATATATTTTATCTATTTATTTATTATATTTTTAGAATGTGGTTTAATGAAAAAAAGAAAAACATAATATAAAAGAAATAAATATCACATGATTAAATTTCATGTGGTTTGAATATCTATTTTCAAAAACAAAAAATATAATTATCCATTATCCACTCATGGAATTTCAATGCAAATTTCTGAATGCTAATGATTTTGTCTTAATTGCTAAGTGTCTTAAATGGGTTTGTCGTAATTGTCATTGTCTTAAATATAAAGTTTTGTTTTAAATATTTTTGTCTCAAAGTGCTTTTGTCTTAAATATAAAATTCTGTCTTAAAATATTTTTGTCTCAAATTCCTTTTGTCTTAAAATATATTTGTCTCAAGCTGCTTTTGTCTTAAATATAAAGTTTTGTTTTAAAATATTTTTCTCTGTTTTTATCTTAAATATAAAGTTTTGTCTTAAAATACTTTATATTTTTGTCTCAAATTGTTTTTCTCTTAAATATTTTTGTCTCAATTTTTTTGTTTTAAATATAAACTTTTATGTATTTTTGTCTTAAATTTTATATTTAAAACAATTCAATTGATATTGAATTTTAATAAAAAATAACTTTTTAAGACCCAAAAAAATTATTTTGTCTAACAAAAAGTCTCAAGTAATGATGTCTAAGTTCGGCATTATGACTCAACGAATGGAAATGATTCTATGGTAGTCCATGGAATGCTCCACGACATTTTCGTCAAATCATATTTCATCATTTTTATAAAAAAAAAGAGCATGTTGTGTAATAACAATCATACATATGCTTGGTCCATAAAAACGCAGTTTTCTAACATAAATGCGTATTTAACATTTACGGTGACGCTAAATCCGTTATTGATGGATTCATGAGGACCATCAACTTCAAGCCACCTGGCCTATTTTCTGGATATGCAGGGTTCATTATCTTCTTCAGAGGCTTCACAACTGGACCATTACCCACATCTTCAGGGAACTCAACACCCTGGCATACAGTCTCTCCAAAAGAGGCCTCCTAGAGCCCTTTGGCCTCCTGCAGTTCCAGCACTTCCAAGGTGGTCAACTTCTCAATGCTTACTCCCTCCAGATCCCCTTAATTACTTCTCTTGTTTTTTGTGGGCCACTTTGGGTCTTTCTGTACAGTTTGAATTCCTTTCACAAATAAGTATCCTCTAAGTTTTTATATAGATAAGAAACGTAGATAAAAAATTATAAGGGTTTTTAGAAGGGTTTCAAATAACTATTTTTTTTTTGTTTTACACATAAGTACATTTGGATTATTTTACATAAATTAGAAGTGTTTCTAATAATTAATATTTTCCATGCAAAAAAATTAAAATTGTATTTAATTATGTTATATGGGTCTTTCTTGAGAGATATTTATTTTAATGTCAAATTATTTTGAGTTCGTATTTTTTAAAGCATTTTTTCTTTAGACTATTTGTTTTTAGCAAGATTTGTTGGAATCAAATTTCTTGCCCTTGCTTTTGAGAATTTATTTGAAAAAATAAATCACTTATTTTAAGCTTTTTGGGTAAGAAAAGCAACACCAAAACCCATACTATAATGATGATAATGAAATTCTGAGAAATGTCAACGACGAAGTCAAGTGCTTATTGGTATTAATTATGGAATTGATATCTCAGTTAATTCAAATTTGTCATACTAATCGCCTACTATAGAATGAATCCTCAAACATCTCATTTCATCACCTTTGTACTACATGTTTTCCTTCTATATATTAAACAGCCCTTCCACAAGAAAAAAGAGATAGAAGCATTTCTACTCAGACAATAGGCTAGTTATGTCATTCTTATCTTTATCCCACTACAAAACATGGTTATACGGAATAAAAAATTTTGATAAATAAATCTCTCTTCCTCTTACTCGATTAAATTTTTGCCCAATAAAAGTAGATTTGACATGAGTTTGAGGCTACTAATATCCTTAAAAATGATACAAATTGTGCCTAATTTTGGTTTGGTAAATTTATTTATGGTTACATCCAATTAAAACTAGCAAACTCTCAAAAATAAAATAGAGTAAGATAGTGTAATACAGGGTAAGGAAAAAATAATAATAATAATAATATGTTTTAGTATTTATAAGATGTATACTTGTGAATTTTTTGCGTATTAAAATTTGGGTAGTCCATTTTTTCCCTACAGAATGGAATCCGAATTCAAACTCAAATTTGGTAACAATGGTTTTGATTGATATTTTATTTTCATTGTTGCAGACTCCATCATTGACAGTGTAGCACACAACAGTTGGCACATGAATACGTTTTCTTTGTTCTTGGCATCTCCAACAGCCATAAATCAATTATTTGCCACTTAAAAGAATATCCCTGGCATCAAACAGTTTCGAATATCCTCGAATAATGCAGTATGCATTCAAGCTTAACCATTATTTTTTAGTTTCGAATAAGGTTGTTGCGGAATCTACAGAGGGGAGTTGGATTTGGAGAAGAGAATGATCAGGAGGAGGGAGCAGCGTAAGTGAGGTCGCTTGAGTAGGCATTCAGAGGAGCACGCAACATCCTAAGCAAGCCACAGTGTGACAGCAGCATAGGTTGTGGGCACCACGCAGGAGATGCTCACAATCTACAGTGAGAACGCGCAATTGGCAGTATTGATTGCCAGTTTTTCTCACCAAAAACTGAAATCGAATTTGTGTTTGATGGAGAAATTTTTGTTTCACTATTTGATGAGACAATTTTATATAAATCAATTTTTGTTTTGTGTTCCTTTTCGTATCGTTGCAAATGGACTCTCTAGAGGTCTTGCTGCGATGTGGGACCCGAGATGGTTTACTATGAATGCTTTTGGTTTTGATGGGGATATCCTGTTTACTGGGTTTTGTGGGGGTCATAATCGACGCCTACATGTGTTCAATGTATATGCTCCATATAATGGTAAGATTTAATTCTAGAGGAGATTGGAACGATGTGGTTTCCATTCTCTACGAAACTCTATTATTGCTGGGGATTTCAATGTGGCCCTGCGCGCAGATGAGAGCTAGGGGGTGAAGGGAAGGGAAGATCCTTATGCCAAAGATATTAGGCGGAACTGATAGACATTAATATGAAAAAGAATGCTCCTACCTGGTTAAATGGTCGCAAAGGAAATGATTTTATAGGGAAGAGAATTGACCGTTTTGTGATTAGTGTTGAGCTCAAACTTTTGATGGCCGAAGTGACTGCTTCAATAGAAGATCTTATTATCTCAGACCACAGGCTGATCACCTTAGAATGGATTTTTGAAAAAAAAACGAAAGGTTTACCTTTCAAATTTAATAGGATTTGGCTGGAAGATGAGGGTTTTAATAGGTTAGTTAAAACTTTCTTGAAAAATAATAAGAGAAATGAGGAAATAACAGTTATGGATCATCTCTCCAAAATCATGAGGGATTTAAATAAGATTGTGCACCAATGGGAGAAAGGAAAATTAAAGGAAACAAATGACAAAATCAGGACTATTAAGATGGAAAGAGCTAAGATATTAAATGATGTGGTGCAGGGTTGACAGAGTGAAGATTATTGGGAAAAATTAAAGGAGTTAGAGGAGGAATATAAAATTTATTTGCACAGGCAAGAGATGACATGGCAGCTTAAAATTCGGGCCTTATGGTTGAATGCAGGTGATAAAAATACAATTTTTTTTCATAAATTCGCATCAGGTCGACGGACAACAAATAATATCTGGGAAATAGATGATGGGGAAGATACAGTGTACTCCACTGAAAATGTAAAGAGGGCAGTCGTGGGATACTTTGGAAACCTATATAAAAGAGGGGAAGAACAAGTTATGGATGCATAGATGGAGATGCTACAGCAATACCCGGTTATGTTTGATGTCGAGGCATTACGAGTCTTTAAGATGGAGGTTACCACACAGGAAGTTTCTAGGGTTCTGAAATCTTTTAAATCGGACAAAAGCCTAGGACCAGATGGATGGCCACCGGAGTTCTATATTCATTTTCTGGAGGACTTTATTTATGAGATGATTGAAATGGTGGAAGAAGCTCGGAAAAAGGGGAAGATAAATGGGGTCATCAACTCAACTTTCATAGCTTTAATTCCTAAGAAGAAAGGATCGAAGGTTTTTAATGATTATAGACCAATCTCTTTGTGTAACACTCTTTATAAAATAATCTCGAAGGTAATTGTTGAATGTCTAAAGGGTGTTCTATCCAAGTATATATCGCCAAAACAATCCAGTTTTCTTAAGCAGAGGAGCATACATGATGTTCTTGGGGCAACACAAGAGGTTATACACATTATGTAGTCTAGGAAGTTGGCCGCTGGCATTCTGAAAATAGATCTAAATAAGGCCTATGACCGCATGGATTGGGTCTTTATTAGACTTGTTTTATATAAAATTGGTCTTGACAGGGATGCGGTTGAGTGGGTGATGGATTTTTTTACAAACATTTATATGGCGATAATCATTAATGGATCGACATCTGTGTTTTTCCATCCGAGTAGGGGGTTGCGCCAAGGTTGTGCTCTTTCTCCACTGTTATTTATTTTAGTAATGGATGCGATGAGACTGAAACTAAAAGCAGTTGTGGATGGAGGCTCTTTCCTTGGGATTAGCATTGGTTCTAATCTGAAAGTATCCCACAGCCTCTTTGTAGATGATATTCTTATTTTTGGCATGATAAAGAGGTCTTGTTGGTATAATTTTTATGTCATTTTTCAGATATTTTTTACTGCTACTGGAATGCTGATTAGTGAAGGAAAATATTGTTTCTATTATATGGGCTGTGAGGATGAAGATCTCTGTTTTATAATCTCCTTATTTAAGTGTGGAAAAGCACCTCTTTCGGGGGGATGATCTATTTAGGTTTTAGGATGAAACCAAGTAAATATACTACTGCAGATTGGAGATGGATCTTGGAGAAGTACAAAAAAAAGTTGAACAACTGGACTACTAAATGGCTTTCAAAAGGGGGTAGGCTGATTCTAACACAAGCTGTTTTCCAACAATTGTCAGTGTACTGGGCACACTTATATATTATGCCTCCTAGTATTTTAAAAGATATAAAAAAAAAATATGGTCAGTTTTATATGGGGAGGAGGAGGTGATAAGAGGTGTATTCATTTAGCAGGGTGGGACTCAATTGCTATTCCAAGGGAAAAAGGGGGGTGGAGTATTATGGATATGGAAATTTTTGGAAAATCTCTCCTTTCAAAATCTTTGTGGAGGTGCCTAAATTTCAATGGCAAATGGCAAGAAATCATCAGGGGAAAATATTTGGGTCAGGAAAAGATGGTGGATTTATTCATTAAGGGTTGGAGCTCGCAAAACAAATAATCAAACATATGGAAAGGTTTTGGTAGCATCTAGCCTATTTTTAAAGAAAATCTGAATTGGTCTTTCGGAGATGGAAAGAAGATTTTAATTGGGAGCATTGATATGTTGGGATATGACATACATTTTCCTATAAAGGGGGATCTAATTCTAGCTTGAAATCATATTGGTATCTTTTATATATATCAGATCATTGATGCATGGGAAAATGAATCCCCGAAATGGAAGAATTTCAAAGACACTGGGCTGAAATTAAGTATGGAAGAGGAGTGGAATAACATGAAGACAACTTTTAGACATATGGACCTGTGTAGAAACAGGGAGGGCGACAGATTAATTTGGAGGGATAAAACTGCTGGGAGTGGGCCAGAAGTAAAAGATATTTGTATGACATTCATGGACACGAAACTAAAACATGGAGCTGATAGCTGGTTTAAGGTAATCTGGAAGGAAAATGTACAAATCAAAATGATCATTTTTCTTTGGTTGGTGTGGAGAGATACAAATTTGACATGGAGAAATTTACAAAGAAAGGAATGGGAGGGACCGGGCGTCTGCATTTTATGTGGTGTGGAAAATGAAGATAATTATCATCTCTTTTATCACTGCTGTTTTGCAAAAAAAAACTCTTGAATTGTTGTGCACAAATTGGAATTTCACTATACTTGTTCTTTCGAATACAACGGATTTTATTGGATGGTGGTTTAGAAGAGGCAGAGTTTTTCGTGCTATTCCTATTATGTTTCACTGGTTCATTTGGTGTAATAGAAATAGAAAAAAATTTGAAGGGAGATCATGCTCACCAGAAAGAACGGCACAGCAGATTTATACTTATTGGGAGGGACACAAGCCATCTCAGAAGGTACCAAAGGATTTATCAAGGGGACTGAGACCACATGAGTTTCATTTTCCAGCTGGATATTTTGATGGAGCTACACAAAACTCAATTTGGAATGTGGGATATGGCTTATGCTATCTCCTACATGTCATTACAAATTCTATTGGAATGGCGGATATGGTTCGAATACAAGGGCAGAACATATAGCTTTATGGGGACTCATATGGGTTGCATCTAACCTTTATGTGGATAGTTTATGGGTATTTGGGGACTCCAAGATCCTTATTGACCATGTGAACAAAAAATCCAATCTTAATCCTGGTTTGGTCACTCATTGGATCGACCGCATCCATGTTTTGAAGGAAAATTTCTCTTTCATCTCTTTCTACCATGTCTACAGGGAGAAAAATGAAGAAGTTGATCGCTTATCTAAAAGAAGTTTGGAGGGAAATTTTGGGTATATGAATTATGAACTCTTCAATGCACATGGAACAAATGCAGAGGGAGTGATCAATTTGGTCTAATGGTTGTTTTTCTTCTAGATTTTTTTTCTAACTGGGGCCCTGTTTTTTGTGTCCAAACAGAAATTCAATCAGAAAGGGCGGTTTATTACTTCCATGTTTTTGTTTATCACCTGAACTTTGTGCCCTTTTCTATTTTTGTGTTTCTGCGCTGTAATTTGTTTTGGTTCGAGTAGTAGGATGGCTAAAATCGCTGTCTAGCCATGCTGATAGTAACTACAGGTTTGTGGTTTTGGAAAGACTGAAAAAGAACAAGGCAACTTTTTATTGTTCCGCATGAAGATCTTGCTATTATCCAAATGTAATGATTTGTATTGAATTTTTTATTACAAACTTGTCTATGGATAGATGTTGTTTAATATGGAAGTTATGCCATATGGTTATTGTTCTAGTACATAATATAAACCAGATGTATTTTCATGCTTGAAAAACTCGTTGCTAATTGTTTTGTATTTTATATATTTGCAAGGCTTTTTTTGAAATGGCTAAGGGCTATGATTAATTATATAAAATATAATAATATTATTATTATATTATATTTTAGGTTTTGTAGGCATGTCATATCTTTTTATTATGATACCTTTGGTATATGCATACAAACAAAATTTCCCTTATTCATAATATTTTATTTACTAAAAAAATTGCTAGATTTAAATTTACAAGTGTCTTATTATCTTCTTTACTTTACTCTTATAAATATAATATCATATGGTTAAAACTCATTTGATGGACTTTGCAAATTTGTTAAGTTAGGTTAATTTGCTAACTTATTTTCATTAATTTGCAAGGTTAGAATAGAGTTAGAAACTAGTTAAATGGGATTTGTTTGTTAAGATAGATATTTATTTATTTGTCTTGACAAATTCTTCTTAATGTCGTCTTGTCAAGTTGTGAAGATTATTCTCTCTTCTTATAGAAATTTCATAATTAACTTATTTTACAATTGATCCCAAGTATGAAAGTAAACTCATCTTGATAGTTTCCTATTAGGGTTATTTTGTTTACATTTGTGCTAAAAAAACTGTTTTGGATCTACAAATTTCTTTGGGATTTAGGAATGAACCTTCATCCTAAAATTGAACATATTTCTTCCCCTTCTCATTAAAACACTTTAAATCTTGATAAGGGACAAGGCTATCATGTGCTTAGTCAAGATAGATTTCCTTTTATGTTTATAAAAATAGTTGCATTTGTTTCTTTTATTTTTCAAAACTTCTTGTGAAGAAGTAAGCCTCACAGTGGCTTGACTAAGCCCTGATTTCAGTCAAATAATTAAGGATCATCTCACCTAAACAGTATCATACTGATGACTCCTTTTCCCTTCAACCTGTTACTCTTGAATAACCATCACCCATAAGCAGACTGAAGATTATTCTTGTGCATATTGTACATAATTGTTTAGGTAGGATGGATTAGGTTAACTTAGGCTAGTTCTAGGACACGGGTAACTGGAAACCCATTTGAACTAGTTAGGATTTCTATCACAATGGAAAAGAGTCTAATTGGGACTCTGATTGGGAAATTTCTCACATGTTGAGCGAGGAAATTTCCATGCATTAACATAGAACTATTGTTAAATATTTGAATTGTTGTTTATTTGATCATCTATCTGATCTTATTTCATATATATCTTGTATTTATTTCTCGATTTTATCTTGCATTTAATCAAATTTCACAGTAACTATTTACTCTAAAATTTGTCATTGAAAATCAATTTAAATTGTCATTAAATTGTGTGAAATATTTCCATATTTAAATTATTCTTCTCTTGTTATTTTAATCTCTAAAACCAAGCATGTCATGCATTAAAGATATCAAATGTTAGAATTACTTCACCTGGCTGATATTCATCATTAAAAGCATTTTAAATCCACATCATATTTAAATATTTGCACTTGTTATTTAGGAGTCATCTTCTAGGTATCAAGTTAGAGTAGTTTTATTTATTTTTTGCACTACATTTAGATTTAGATTTAGATTAATTCATTACATTTTTAACATTCTCTTTTCATAGGAGCGACTGCATTGGTGGTTTTTCTAAGCTCTTATGTCATCTTAAAGACTTATTTCTTGCAAGTGAATTGTAGGAGAGTAATTCTGATTGCTTCTTCTTGTTGATGGTAATTAGATATATCATAAGTCAGCAAGGAGAGTGAAGGGTAATTGAACCCATTTGAACCAATCGGAATCACAATCCCAAATGTATAAGGGATTAGTGAGTTCCCTAACTAGGTGATCTTCCAATTGTTGATTTCGGTCATTTTTTGTCATCAACAATTTTAGCACTAAAAGGAGAGCCGACGACAAGTTTTTTCTTTGTAGCTTTTGTATTTTAAAGGTTTTATTTACGGTAAGAGCAAAGTTTGATGGTAAGAGCAAAGTTTCTGCATTTGATCATGTTTTTCAATTTATTAAAAAAAATCAAATTCTACTTTTTCTGATATTGATGAAGGTATTCTATACATGATATTTACTCAAATTTTCACAAGTAAAGATAAAATATGGTGTGAATTGTTACCAGTCTCCTTTATTAATGGTTGGTATGAATGTATTACAAATTTCCTTCATGCATTGATTGAGTATGACTAATAATAGGTATGTCATGAACAAACATTTACAAAGGTTTGAAAATGAGTCTATAATGGATTTCACAATTAAATTCAAGATAATTTATCTAAAATTTAAATGTAAAGATAGACCTTCACATACCAAGTTAGTGGAATGGTTTCAACATCTACTTTCCCTTCCTTGTATTCCAAATATTAGCAATGAAACTGATGAGATTATTTATATTAGAACATTTGTCGTTGTTGAAGAGCCACTTGTTATTGATAGAATGGTTGAGAATGTTCAAGTGGAAAATGCATAAACTAATAATAAGATATCTCAAAAAAGCATAAGAACCTCCAAAAAAAATAATGTTGACGCCTAGAGTGCTACTATAAATAAATCAGCTCCTCCAAATAAAAATAAAATTGTGGTCCATAACGAATACGGAAATCAACAAGTGACAATGCAAATTGAAAATTTCAAAAATTTGCAATCTGCCACAAATATCTCTGAGTTTTCTCATGCTATAAATAATGTTCAGCCACAAAGTTTGGAGCAACCAAACATTAATTTTTAGGAAAATGTGGTCAACCAAATACATGACAAAGAATCAGAAATTTGCATTAAGGAAGTAAGGAAGAACTTGTAATCAGAGAAATTTTCATATTCACTGTATTCAAATAACCATTTCTCTCTTTATCTAATATTTTTGTTGATTTTAATTCATTTGCTAATCATTTAAAGATTCCTCTTTGCATAAATCCTATATTATAAAATAGAGGAGATGTCATAAATTTAACAAATAGTGAATTTCCATTTAGTTTCAGTCGGGATAAAGGGACATTTAATGATCAATTTTTCTACAACGTTGAGAATTCTCATCAAAACACTTTTAATTACTCTTCTTGTTCTAATTTACATGGTAAAAAGGAAAAGATTTTTAGTAAAAACTCTTAAATCATTTATGATGATGACTTGGAAATCAATAATGTTGAATTATTTCACCAATCATCAAATTCTCATGTTCTCGATACTCAAATTCAATCCATATCTCAAGTTGAGAGATATTATTCTACTAATATCGCTACAAAATATTATCATCTTGAATCTCCAAAATGTCATATTGATTGCATTTTTCAAGAAGAGAATCCCATTCCAATTTATCATTCTGTCATTCTTTAAGTTCTTATTCTTGGTCATAGACTTAAGCACCTTTATCATTCACAGGTAAATGTCAGTAATAGTTATGATTCAATTGTCTTGGCTAACACTTGTGAGGAGGAATTTTTTCTAAATAAATCCCAAATATTTGTAACATTACTTACAACACTACTGTAAATGTGTTGGCGGGATGGAATTCACTGACAATAGCTAGGGGATATCCCTGGTGGAGAATCCCAATTAGACTCTACACCGTTTGGTTTAGGGATCTCGTTCGGTACGTGGGCCCGACTATCATATTGTTGATTGAATATAGCTTCAGACAAGGAAAGGAATATCAGCTAAACAAAACATATAGATGTCAACAAACACAAGTGAGTAACTGATAAATGCCTCATAAAACAAATACCATAAATAGAAATAACAAAACTTCAAAGCATGAATCTTAATAAAAGCATCGTTACTAAGACTTCAAATAAGACCACGCATAGATAAAGTAGAAACTAAACAACCAAGAATGAGTTCAAGATAGTTAAGCATTTAAAACACAAGTGAGTGCACAATCCACAATGATACTATGCAAATATTAATAAAGCAATTTATCAACATAAGCATAAGGTTAGCATATCATTTACCATTCATGTGTTGTAAAGGAAACTCATAGCACCAGAAGATACATGAGAAGGTATTACACCAAAGCTCATATGAACTTCCAATTCATTAATCTGATAATATTCATAGCACCAAATGACAAAGGCCTTCATCCAATCCAACAGTGGAAATCAACTATTACTCCTTGCATTTATTAAAAGAGCATAATTTCTCAAAACAATATGCACCAAAATTAGTCCAAAGCTAAAATTCATTACAATATTCCATGAGGGTTTATTTGTAGAAAAGAGGGTGACTTTTGGTCTACCCATGACTCTTAGACTTCCTCATGACTCTTCAAATTCCTATTTTTTTCGACTCTATCATATCTTGTGATGCACAACAAAACAAGCTAATTCTACCCTAATAATTTAGTAATAGATAATTATGGGGCATCCATGTGCAGTTTCTCCATGAGGTAGTTCTGACAGAGCTTGTATTCAATAGTTATTGGAGTTATATTTAGTTGTTATTTTTCATGCCTATGGAGGCATTCAAGGGCATCTAGAATGAGGGTACCTCTCTTGACCTTGATCTGATTGGCTAAAGTAACTAGTTGTGTGTACATACTCATTAGCTATACCACGTAATTTGAAATTTTATCATTTGTGACCTGCAAATCACTTGTGTTGGAATCATGTCTAAACGTGTCGAGAAATGTTTGAAATTCTTGTAAGATTTCCTCTGGTTTCCTCACTTCTCCAATCGCTCAAATAGAAGGAACCCATGGACCTCAATCACTAACTCTAACCCACTTAGAAGATTCTTGTAAGACGCAAGGACCTTGTCAACATATATAGCTATCTTATCCCTTTATTGGATCTTGATGCGTACCTGGAATTTGTCGTTCTGAGTGGTAATCCAATATTTCTTTGGGAGAGTTTTCAGTGCCTCGAGGTAATTACTTTTCCACTAATGAAAAATGTCTAGATTTGTAATGAATTTTTTCATCATTGAGTATTTTTCTTTCTTGTTATCTTGTATGGCCAAAATAGGGGCCACTATATGATGCATCTTTGTCATCTCTTCATAAACTACCTCAATGGATCCTCTCAGGGTTTCATATTATTCCTTGATTGAGGCCTGCAATTCCTTCATTCTTGAGTGAGCTAAGAAAACTGTTATATTTTCTTCTTCTAGTTTCCTCATGTCTTCTTCTACCTTGGAAGTTCTTTGTTCATATGCATAGATCTTTCCTTGGAGTTATACTATTTTCTTGCCCATTCTCCCAACATTCAGCTTGGTTTGTTGAAATTTTCAATAAGAAATAGTGAAATTGGCATCTAGAAACAACATCCAGAAAATGGAACCTATAAATGGCTACGTTAAAGGCTTTTCATTTAATTATTTCTTAACTAAATTAGAAGAAATGTATGTCAAATCTATTTATCCCTTAAATAAATTGGACAAAAAATTGTAATCTTATCTCATGATCCCTTGTAATAGTTAACTGAGTGTGATATACTCAATTAGCTCATGAAATCCGAGTTGAGGGTGGTTGGTGAGGCATGTAGAGTGATTCTATTTGTTTTCGAGTTCAAGTTGCAATTATGGTATTAGTTTAATGCATGAGAAATCAGTTAACTCAATTAAGTGACTTAAAGTCAGTCTAACTAATTGTAACTCATTGTTGCACTAGTGAGAGGTCAAGTGAATTAAATCAGATTTAATTAACATGCAGTGATATTTCAAGTGACTGATGATTTACTATTAATAGTTGCATGCAATTCAGTTATGATGAAGACCCAGTTGAGACAAAGGTTAAAGGGAAGTTATCTATCAAATGTATTTATAGAAAATTTCCTGGGCGCAATTATATACACCATAGGATGCCCATGATGTATTTTGATGTCAAGGAATTATAATTATATTAATTAATAGGGATTAATTTCCAAGGGATTGCGTGAGCAAGGTAGGCTAAAGACAGGCTGAGAATTGGATAAGTGTTGGACCAATTTTGTCCGGATCAGTGTGAGACAGTTGGTGGAGTGCAGCATATTCTTGTGAGAAAGAATGCATTGTATTGTTTCATGATTCCTTGGTTAATTATACAATAGAGATAGAGGGGTTTTGAGAAGCAAGCTTTCCTTAGGAAAAATATCTATGTTGTGTGATTGATTTGATTCTTTCTCTTACTTTGTGTGATTGTGCGATCATGTTTATTTTCTGCAAATATTGTAGAAGGATTCAGTATCTTGTTTTAGTATAGTACATGATCGGATTGAATCCATTGGTATACATATTTTTTGTATAATTTCTACATGGTATCAGAGCGCCAGGAATCATAATAGTGGAGAAGAAATTGAGTTTATGTTGAATAGTATTCAAACTTGCAGATACTTTCTTTGGAGTGACAAGTGGATCAAGATGGATTTCAATGGATTAAGATTGGAATGTCCACTTGAGGGAAGTTTTAATTATATCACATGGAAAGACAGAGTGGAGGCAGTTCTGGAGGACAGCAGGTTGAAATAATTCATTGATAATGATATTCCCAAGCCCACAGCAACAGACGTTGCTCTTCTTGATGCTTGGCAAAATAAGGTAGCAAGGGCAAGGAGGATCTTATTAAAGGGAGTTAGATTTCACATTGTCTCAAGTATCCATGGCAAGGTGACTCCATATGAAATGTGGAAGGCCTTGACAGATATATTTGATAACATCAGTGACCAAAGGAAGTTGGCGTTGAAGGAAAAGCTCAGGAAAATCAAGAAGGAGGAGGGCGAGATGGTACCAACATACTTTGTGAAGTTCACTCAATGTGGATATGAGCTTGGAAGTGTTGGTGTGACCGTAGAAGATGATGACTTGGTGAGCCTAACACTTCAAGGCCTTCCCAAGGGCTGGCATAGTTACCAAGACTCAATGAATGGGAAGGAGAAGTTACCATATTAGGAGAAAATTTAGTCAGATTTGGTACAAGAAGAATTCAGGAGGAATACCAGGGATGTATCCTCATCCAAGAATAATTACGAGGAATATTATGCCTTGGCTGGTAAGGAAAAGAAGGCCAAGGGAAATAAATCCCAAGGCAAAGCGGGCAATAAATAATTGTCCAATATCATATGTTTTCACTGTCATGAGCATGGGCACTATGCTAAAAATTGTCCACGGAAGAAGGCAAGCAAGAAGGAGCCTACAGTTGTAGTGGGTGAAGCATTGGCTTCACAGTTCGACCTTGATTTTACTCTCATTTCATGCATGGCCAGCACTATAATGGGATGCATGTGGTATTTAGACAGAAGTGCCTCTTTCCATATGACGGGGAATAGAGATCTCTTCAGTGACTTGGACGAGAAGGACCTCCAACAAAGCATGGAGTTTGGAGATGATGAGAGGTATAGCGTGACTGGCATAGGTACAGTTACGTTTCAGAGGGATTCTGGCTACCCTCTTAGACTAGTATATTTTTTGTATGTTCCAGACCTAAAGAATAATATTATCTCTGTAGCGGTATTGCAAGACCGTAGTTATGAGGTGTTTTTTAGAAAAGCAATTTTTTTCCTTAAGCACATAGCCACGGGACAGGTGAAGCAGATCGGTTCAAGAGTTAAGAACCTGTATGCTCTAGAGGTTGAGGATGCATGCAAGGCTTTGAGTAGAAAATTAGTGGTTAGTGACTTGGTGGTTGAGAGGGAGCAGTTATCTCTCAACATGTAGCCTCAAAAGCATTCTCAGAAGGTTGTGGAGTAGCCACAATTGGAGAAGCAGAGAGGAGACCGAGTGGAATATTCCACTCAAGAATAGACCTCAAGGAGGGGGAAACTTCAAGCCAGATGGATAGAGGGAGTACATGCAACTATACCTCTAGGTGTGAGGTGGGGCGATGTGCAGAATTAATCCCAAGAAGAAATTTGGGTAGGTTTCATTGAGATAGTGTGTCCCATGGATGGAACCTAGCTACAAGGAGCCCACAGTACAGCAGTAGTTGGAAGGATCGGTTAGATTGATGCTGTCAGATGTAAGGAGGACAAAAATCAAAGTGACAGGTGTTGAATAATGGAGCGCATATCAGAGTTGGCAGCAGTGCAGAATGCATGGATGTAGATGTCAACAGTGCAGAGAGTCCAGTAGACATGTGTAGTAGCTAACATCAATTAGAATACTCTGATGACAAATGCATTATATTGATTAATTTGTTTGTAGGTTATTCAGTTTCAGGATAGTTGCATGTGCGAACAACACTAGTGTAGTGTTGCATGCAAGAACATTCCAAAGGTACTGGATCGGGAGAGATTGATTCCTTTCTTGTTGAGAGGGAGTGCTGAAATTTGCAACAAGAAACAGTGAAATTGGCATCCAGAAACAACATCCAGAAAATGGCACCCAGAAATGGCTACCATGGAGGATTTTGATTTAATTATTTTTTAATTAAATTAGAATAAATGTGTGTCAAATGTATTTATCCCTGAAATAAATTGGATAATAAATTGTAATATTATCTCATAATCACTTGTAATAGTTAACTAAGTGTGATAGATTCAATTAGCTCATGAAATTCGAGTTAAGGGTGGTTGGTGAGGCATGTAGATTGATTCTATTTGTTTTAGATTCCAAGTTGCAGTTACTGTATTAGTATAATGCATGAGAAATCAGTTAACTCAATTAAGTGAGTTAAAGTCAGTCCAACTAGTTGTAACTGATTATTGCGCTAGTGAGAGGTCAAGTGAATTAAATCAGATTTAAATCAAATGCATTGATTTTTCAAGTGACTGTTGATTTACTATTAATATTTGCATGCATGTCAGTTCTGATGAAGACCCAGTTGATACAAAGGTTAAAGGGAAGTTATCTATCAGTTGTATTTATAGAAAATTGCATGGGCACAATTATATACACCATAGGATGCCCATGATGTATTGCACAATCAAGGAAGACTAATTATCCTAATTAATAGGGATTAATTTCCTAGGGATTGCATGAGCAAGGCAGGCTGAAGACACACTAATAATTGTCTAAGTATTGGACCAATTTTGTTTGAATCAATGTGAGACAGTTGGTAGAGTGTAGCAGATTCTTGTATGCAATAATGCATTGTATTGTTTCATGATACCTTGGTTCATTATACAATTGATATAGAGGGCTTTTGAGCAGCAAGATTTCCCCAGGAAATATATCTGTGTTGTGTGATTTATTTTCTTCTTTCTCTTACTTGGTGTGATTGTGCGATCATGTTTATTTTCTACAAATATTGTAGAAGGATTCAATATATTGTTATATTATATTACATGATCGGATTTAATCCATTGGTATACATATTGTTTGTATAATTTCTACCTAGTTTCATTCAAAAAGGTGGTCTCGACCGAGGTGATCATTTCAAGGTTTACTGTGGTTCTAGGACGATTTCCTTTTTTGTTGTCACAGAAAAAGGCTCCACAGGGTTCCTAGCATAAAATTTCCTTCTTTCTTGCATGATCTTGTGATTGACTTGATCGAAGATAATCCTGGTCAGGTCTAGCACCTCCTCTTTCGCCTCATTCAGAATTCCCAACTCCCTAAGAGGAATGTGCCCTCCAATGTTGGGAGTGGATGGGGGAGCATCTATTAGGGGTAGCTCAGCTTACTCATTGAGTTCTTTTTGTTGTTCAGATGCTTCATGAGTTTCATTGTTGGCCTCTTCTTGTTGTTCCTTATGTTTCTCTTCTTCCTACCTTTTCTTTTATTCTTCGTCCTTTCTCCTATGTTCCTCCTACAGTATCTTATTTTCTTTCTCTTCATGCCCTTGTTTATTTTTTAGGTTATCTTCTCATTTGAGTTTATCCTCCTGCTCTTTCTATTCTTTTCGCTTCCTCTATTCTTCCTCTCAGGCTCGCTACTCCTCTTCTTGTCTTTTCAGTCGTTCCCCCTCCTGTTGTCTCTTCCTTCTTTCTTCCTCATGTTATCTCTTCTTAGGGTGGTCTTTGGGTTATTGGTCTCCTAATTTCTACGATCATTTTGGTTATTATTCCCTTTTCCTATTGAGCTCTTGCTTCTGTCTGGATAAGTTCATGTTTCTTTGCTCTAATGTTTCATCATATTCACCTTCATCTTGGCTTCTCGGGGAATCTTCTGTTTCTTTTCCTACGTGCTTCTTTAGTTTCCCTGCTGCTTTTTCTTGCTATTTCTTCCTCTTAAGTGAGGTTGAAATTTGTTATAGGCTTACATTATCTTCAGAATTCTCATCTTTCTCGTCCTCCTTTTCCTTTTGTTTGCTTGGGCTGAACTCTCGAGCTGCATTATACTAGTTTCTAACTTTTTCCTCATGGGGATGCTTGGTGTGTGGGTATAATCAATTGAAGATGGCCTTCTTCCAATGTGATGCTACCACCCTTTCGAGGTCATATGTTAGGTGATTTTGATCTGAACTTATGCAGGAACACAATAAAATACATAAATACACATAAACACAGAGATGCAATAGAAATAATACTTCATTTCATTAATATCTCATAACTAAAATATGCTTACAGATAGAATGGAAATAAACTAGCTAGGGCACTAGTAGCTTATCTCTGAGAAGATATGTGGTGGCTACAGGTCTCTGAATTATGTTACAATGAGTCTTGAAGGCCTATTTATTATTGAGAAATAATGGAAAAAACTAAACATCCAAAAACCTAACCCTAGGAGATGACACACCAAACTATGGGCCCCGTCGAGGTAAATTCGTACATCAATTTCCCAGGGTCTTAAATTTGGCATAATTTCTTCGTTTGATGCACATGATACATAGTTATAAATATCTATCCTCAATATTCACCTGGAGGTGGTTTCCCCATCATTTAGGCCCTCAAAACGGCTCAGGAAGTTTAGGACCCGAAAAACTTCCAAAAATAGTAAATTGTGTTATAGTTAAGGAAACTGGAAAACTAAAAGAAACAATGGTGAGGGTCCAAGTGGAATAGGATAGTGGCCACTAATATCCACCTGGATAATATTTAAAGTAAAAAAATGGAACCGCCTCATCTCCTCAAATTCCGCCTCAACTTATTTGAAATTTTCAATTGTTTATGCCCCAATGGTGAGAGGGAAGGTGGCATAGGGTTTCTTCTTCCCTTTACTCAGTGCCTTTGAAAATCTTGTGGTCATTTGTTAACATGCCTCCTACAATAGTAATTTATCCTTGGAAAATCTAGAAAGTGTGTGAGGGGTTTTGTACAATCCAAACACCCTAATGAATGTGCCCTCTTGGATGGGGAACCAATGTGCCACTTTAGCGAGTGTTTCCATGGCCCTCTTTGACATGAAAGGGGGATATTCTCTGACAAGAAATTGTTATAATGGGGAGATTAACGTATCAAAGGTGGAATCATGTACACTTTTATATCTTGGGTTCCAAAATATCTTATAGTACAGGTGTAAAGGTTCCACTGTAGTTGTAGTCCAGTTGTAGCTCCAATCGTCGAAATGACATATCGCACAAATCGCATCCAATAGGTACAAGGCCATGTAGAATTATGAAGGTTGGTTTTCCTCAGGATTTTTTGCTACATTTATATTGGTCCTTAATGTGAAACTTAGGATGCTATCCCAGTTGAAGATTGTACCTCTAATGGTGGAGGCATACATGATAAGAACCCACGTCCTAAGGAAGGTATCAATGTCATCCCTGTCGTAGAATCGATTCAACATTATGGTGATGAGTTGGTAAAATTTCTTTAGACCCTCCATATTGTATACGTGTTCATTCTTTACCTAGAACTTGGAAGGGTCTTGCCACCAATTCCTTAAAATGTCCTTAGTCGGAATTGTGAAATTTGACAGTCATCGAGTATTGAATGATTCCTCCTGTTCCAGCAACCTGTAATAAGCAGCAATGTTCTTTGAAGTGATGGTTGCAAAAGGTTCACCTGTACAATTCCTCACTGCCCATTAATCTGTATCTGTGTTCTGTAAAATCCAATCGAGGTTTCTTGCACATGGAAAAATAGGAGGATGTCAGTCCACGTTTTGGAGCTTAGACTTCTTGACATTGATGTACATCTGGAAGTCCTCTTGGTTCTCAGGGATGTATTGCTTTGAAAATTTTGCATAAATATCAAACCAGGATAGCCTCGTGTTCTTGTTGAAGTTGCATGTCGTGTCCCCATAAATAAGAGGTAGTGGGCTCTAGTAACCCTCATGTATACTTCTTTCATGGCTCCTTCTAGAAGGCTTGACTATGGGAGGTGTCATCTCACCATAGAAAGAGGAGATATAAATGCAATCGAGCTCGATGTCACCTAGCATGTAAAAAAAACAATCCCATGATGAGAGAGATGGCATGAATAATATAAAAATGGAAGTAAAACAATAAATCAAGGTTCCAGAATGCTTAGAAAGTTTTTGGAGGCATTCTTCCTAGGATAGGTTGCAGGGTTGCATAGGTGAGGGGGTCGTACAAACTAAGAGTAAGGTATGCACAATTATGCAACTGGGAGACTAGGTCGCAATCTTGACTGGGTCGCATGGGTTGTAGGTTGCAGAGGTCACAGGTCACGTGGTTCGCAGCGATAGATAAGTTGCATTGATTGTATGAGTCGTGTGGTCGTGCAAGTCACTGGGTCACAATGAGCTGAATAAAAAAATGGTGAACTGAATGAATATTTATAAAAATCAGTCACACGTGCAATGGTTTTGTTGAGATCTTTGAGTCATGAAGGTCACACGGGTTTTGGGTTTTCCCTCTCACAACTTAGCCACCTATGTGACCTTGTGACCTTTCTTATGAGTTCATGAACTCGCAAAGATCATAATGGTTGCAGGTTTTCCTACTTGGGACTAAGTGACCTATGCAACCTCACAACCTTATTATGGAGTTGTGGAGTCCCAAAAGTCGCGAGATGAGTGAAGGTCACAATTTTGGTTTGCAACTTGGCGACTTAACTTAGCCAAAAGAGTAGGTCACAAGGTCACAAGTTTTAAGCTCATGAACTCTTACCTGATGTGACCTACGACTTAAGCACAAGAAATGAACTTTAATTATTTGAAAGTTAGACTTATGAAGGGGCCAAAGGGGCTTGGCTAACTGGTGGAATGTTAATATGGAGATTTGAAATTGAGTGATAGACATGGACATAGTATAGGTGCTCCAAAAATTTGAAAGGTAAGGAATTTTTTAGGGTTGTTGCAGCGGCTACAAAAAAATGATAATGTAATTTTATTGTTCATCCTTCATTTATTATGGTTTTTTTCAAATTTTTGTTTACCTTTTATTTTTCAAGTTTTGGATATTTTATGTTGGCATGTTGAGAAACCAAGCATTGAAAACTCGAAAATTCCATTAATGGGTGAATGTGAAAATGAATTTCAAGGCATTGATTTTGAGCATCAAAATCTTCTAATATTTCAATTTCATTTGATGATCATGTCATACTGACTCTTTATTTCTTGTCAAAATAATTTTCCACGAGTTCCAGCACTTGAGAGTGCATCACTACAATCTGGCCAGCAATCTTATTTGTCTACAAATCTTTTGAAAAAATCATTTGATTTCCACTCTCATTTTAATGATGCATTTGAAAAGTGTTAGGAAAATTTAGTCACATAGAAGATTTCTAATGCCCATTTTATTGTACATATTACTAGCTTATCTCTACAGGAAGAAATTCATGACATTGTTTGGAAAAGTGATCAGAATCTGGATTAGGGGAAAAAATTAGCTCAAAATTAAAATTGATAATAATTGCACCAAACTTGAACGAAAATCACCAGCCCATTTTCAAGAATCCAACGCAACTCGTTTCATTGAAAACTGAGTTTGGATGAAGAAGTTGCAGTCTGTTGATCGTTGTTCAGCACAGGCAAATTTTATAAATAAATTGCAGAATAGGTACACGCTGATGACTTGGAAGTCCATTCAGCATGCAGGGAATATTCTTCAGTTTATGTCCAATGGGACTATGACAAGTGTCACAATTGGATTCACCAGTTTGGTTTGTGAAGGTGAAATTTTCCCAATGTCCTCCAAGGTTGAATTTGGGTTCATGATGAATTATGTTTTGGAAATTATTTTTTAATATATTAAGGTTGGATATATATATATATATATATATATATATATATAATGGTTTTTAATATCATATATTATATTATTATATTTATATATATTATTATTAATTTCCAAACTTTATATTATATTCCACTTATATTATTAAACCCTAAAGTCTGAACTATGGCATTCTAAACTTTGGTTAAGTTTAGATTAATAATGTTGCAAAGTTCGCATTTTTCATATTACAAAGACCATGGTCTAACCATAGTCTAATTATTACGTTGGAATATATATTAAGCATTGAAAATTTCAAACCTTACTGGAGGAGCGTGTATATTATGTTGGTTTCATTAACAAAGGTTTCAGATGGTTTCATAATGGTGCAAAACTATGAAGAGGGGATGGAGGTCGGGGTTCGACCCCGTGACCTCCCCCCAAACAATACCACCCATTACCAGTGAGCTCGAGACTCTTATTTTTTAAATCTTGTGCGCAAAATAGTATTTTAAGAGTATTCAAGCTTGAATGGCAGAATAGAGGGGGCTAGCCCTCCTCCATATAACCCTTCCACGTGACCTCGTACTAGCACCACCATAAAATGCACTTAGTGCGCATTAATCCAGGCTTATCCATTAATTAATCTTGTAGTTAATATGGCAGAAATTTTGGCAAAATATTCAAATCTGGCACCACCTCCAGATTTGTCGGAGCTAACTGGCAGTTTTCTAGATTTAGAGGTAGAATCTAGGGGAAACTTTAATGACTCATATCTTGAGAAATTTTCAACCAATTTTGGCTCAGGAATAGTCATTCCTAGTAGATTGACATGCTCTGAATCCATTGGAACATCTTGCAAAGGAAATGGAGAAAATATACAGGTTTTTTGGGTCACTTGAAGAATTTTGAAGTCGAGGTCCACTAGGAGGAAAGGTCATGCCCAAATCAGTTGAATGCCAAATGGAGTGAATGAACAGTCATTTTTAGATATATTTGATGTTCTGAACATAGTGGTATAGTTTACAGAGGTTTTGGAGCACATATGAAGGTTATTTTGTCACTTTTGAGATTAAACAAACCCATGGCCACCAAGATGGGAGGTCAAGTCTAGATCAGCTAGAAACCAAATTCAGAGATTGAATAGTCATTTTTGGGGTTTCCATGTCTTATAAAGTCAATGGAGTAGTTAGAAATCCATTGGAAAATCACAAATACTTTTAATCAAACAATTGACTCATAATCCCAAGAAGGCCTAGCTAGTTAAATCAGGTCCATGGAGATGTAGCTCGGGAGGGGTGAGCTCCATTATCATCCATTTTTTTATGTGATTGCTGTGAGTTATATTTCTACATTTCATTTGTTGTATATGAGTTTTTAAAATCTAATTAACTCATAATTTGATCATCAAAAACACATGAAGCTACACACATAAACCCCTTCACAAGTGGTTAACATGAGACGATCCTAATCACACATTTTAATACTGAAGAGGGAGCTAGCATAACAATAACTAGTTTTCCCATATTCAGATAAATTTGGTATCAGAGCTTAGGTTGAAGAAGTTGGTATTAGAGAAAAAATTTAGTTCATTTTAGCCAAGGTTAGTTAATTCTTCTATAGTTATTGTTTTTTGAATTTGTATAAGGATAATTTAACAGTGTGCAAGTTATGTGTGAAGGAGAAGAAGGTCAAGATTGAGGAATAAATTCTCAGATCATAGCAAAGAAGCTTTGTTAGCATTGAAGATGCGATGGAAACTTCATTATGAAATGTTTCTAATCACTCTTCCTTAGAAAAACTCTTTGATAAAGAGACGTTACAGAAGCTCTATAGCATGATTGACATGATGCAAGAGAAGAATGAAGATAAGATGGAGAGCATTAAACTTCAAAAGCAGTTGATTTCCATGAAGGAGGAGAAACAAGAGCTTCTTGAAGAAATGAATGATATGGAGACTCAGCTCCATATTTCAAATGAGAAACTAGAAAATATGCATGAGATGGAGACTCAACTCCATGATGCCAAGGAAGCCTTAGCGATGTATATGCATGAAAAATAGGTATGCAATTCAATTTAATCTTCAATTTTTTCACAAAATGAATTTGTAGGTGATTTTGAAAGACACACTAGAGGAATAGGGTCCAAATTATTGATAAAGATGGGCTATGAAGGTAAAGTATTGGGAAAACATGCACAAGGCATAGTTGAGCCAATTGTTGTTAAGGAAAGCCCTAAGTATTTGGGTCTTGGCTATGAACAACATGATGGAGAAATCTCTAAATTCAAGGAGGAACATGAAGGTGTTCCAAGAAGGACTTTCATTTCATGTTAATTACCTCAAGCTTGTGAATATAATGTTCATGAGGAATGCAAACGTTTTACACCCACTTTTCAAGAAGGTGCTCATAAGCATGCAGCTAATGAGAATGGCGAAAAAGAGGATGTTGAAATCTCTACAGTCATTGAATGCATTGTTGGTATTCCGAAGAGAGCCACTACCTCATCAAATTCATCTCCTCAAGAAGGCGACAAAGGTGAATGTTCAAGGTATATATATTCTTTTAATCAAGTTTCTTTTGATTATGATAAACATGGAAAATCCTCAAATAATATTTGGAGAAAAGTGGCATGTTCCTTTTATGGTTTGAATAACCATAATGTTTCAAGGTGTTGGAAGAAGATATCCATGCATAGGAAAATTTTAAAGCAAAGGAGGCAGAAATCCAAAGGTCCATTGGATAATGGAAGCCATGCTGAAAAGAAGATGCAATTGTTTTTCACTCATTGCCATAAGCAAGGTCATATTGTATACAAGTGTTGGAATTTGTATCCAGAAATTCATCCATGAAATTTGAAGAAGGTGGAGAAAGAGAATGGCAAGAATGGAAAATAATATTCCATAATTGATGTGGGTCAGGATGATTCACATGATGATGATATGCAACTGAAAGAAGCGCCACTGAAATAGTTTGGTAAGAGATGGTTATATTTCTTATCCAATTAAGGTTTTGCATGTCTTTTGATGTTGATGCATTCTTTTCCTATTGAATGCATGTTGCATGTTTACACCAAGAAGGTGATTGGAAGTGGAGTATGTTGACTCACTTTATTGCAGCAAAATTTGTTCATTTCAACTTTTTAAGTACATGTACATATGAATGGGGTTCTTGTACTTATGATTGTACTTTTGATAGAGTTGAAGAATTGTATACATGCATGAGAGTTTGTGTGTATGAACAGTGAAATTTTGATGGTTTCATTGTGCTTGAACATGCATGAGTAATAGAATTGTGTTGGTCGATTGGTTTGTTTAACATGTATGTTGTCAACTTGAGAGTGTTGATCATTTGCACATGCATGAGTGTTGAATTTTTTTAATCGATTGTGTGTTACATGCATGTCATATCAACTTGGAAGAGTTGATTTTGTCTCCAAAGATGAAAAGGAGATGTTGACGAAGTGTTTCATGAGATGTGAAATTCTTTTTGTTTTGGGAAAATAACCGTCAAGTTATTACACATGATTATGCTTGACTTGAGAGTCAGTCATTTGAAGAGGCATGTTCACATGATGTTAAATTTATTGCTTTGAAGGAGAAAGAGGATATGTCATAAAGTTATGCTTCTTGCATGATGTGTTTTTTAGATACAAACTGATCAGGTGATCATGTCCAAGGTATAAAAAATGCTCAAAATGGAAGTGCTTAGAAATGGTTGCAACCTGATTGACCGAAAAGGCCTCGTCACTGCGATTCTGGCGTCATGAACGGGACTCAAATCCGACGTCGTATGTGAAAGTTATGAAGGTTTGAAGTCTCCAGTAAACTCAAAAAAAATCAATTGACCAAGTTTGACTTATGAATTTGGAAATATTAAAAAAATAATATTCCAAGGATTATTTTGGGAATATTCCCTAGAATATTCCATCTAGGCGAATTAGACTTTGAAAAGTGTCAAAGGCTCATTGGATGTTTGGTTGACTTGGATATTTTTGGCCAATTGGTGGCTACCACATGGCAGGCCTGGAGGCCGCCACATGGCCCAACGCTGGTGGAAATTTCTTATTATAAAATGTTTTGAAACTTATGAGGATTGAACCTCAGACCTATTGCCCACAACAGATGTGACTTACTATTACACCTGTGGTTGGTTCTTAACCATGGTGGCAGAGAAATTTTATTTGAATTTTAACGTTGGTTTGGGCGGAGGCAAATGGGGGCTAGCCCCTACACATCACGTGACCATAAGGCATGGACCGAAGGCCTATCACTAGTGTAAAATATGGGTTAAGCCCCTTTGGGGTTAGCCCCTCACCACAAGACCTCTCACCCATGACCATGGGTGGGGAGCTAAAATAAATATTTTCCAGCAGTTAGCGGATTCAGTTGCGGGGTTAATGGTCCATGTGGCCAAATGCAAGTTTAAAATTTAATGCGATGGTTTCAAAACAGTTTGACCGAAGTTTAAGGTGGTGGAGACAGCAGAGCATGTGACCACCAACCAGCCAATATTGAATGCCACCACTAACTTCCCGACCATATTTGGTGCAGTCCAACATTTTCGGTGGAGTTGGACAGTTTGGCATTGTTAACTAGAGTTAGCCCACATTTAGTGAGGTTTTCAAGTGACATTGGGTAGAAATTTTTTTGGGTCATAAATTTCACAATATTGAACCAATTTGGACGAAATTTTAGTCAATTTTGGGTATTCTGAGCATTCTAGAGAGTTTTGGATAGGTTGCAGAGTGATCATAGGTGTTATTCAGCCATTTTTGCTTCAGGGAAGAGGAAAGAGCCACCAGGGCCATCAGGGAGATGGAGCTGTATTGGACTATACTTCACTGTTTAAGGTGAAACAAAAGCCATTTTTAGCTTATTTATATCTTCTGAAGTCAATTTCACAGCTGGTTTTTCCTGTTTAGGCATATTTCTCATTGTATAACCATTTTTAGCAACTTAATAGAGTAAGGACATGCCCATTGGGAGCCTTGGACCCGGCAGATGTATCCCAGGAGGGGTGAATTGCCTCATCAGTTTGATGTGTTATGCTATGGTGAATTTCTCTTGTTGTGTATTTCTGATATAATATGTTAAAAAATAAACTTAATTAACATTTCCTCACACAAAAACTCAAAAACAATTACCAAAAACACTTTGTTTAACCTGCAAGACATGGAGAATACTTTTCACACTTAATTAAATGGAATGGATACTTTGCATAGCATTAAAAATAGTTCCATTTTCAGATCAAAAACACATCATATTCATATATGTCGTTCTTCTTGTGTTTGTGACAAGATGTAAAAAAAAATTCCAACCATTGTAGACAATTTTATGTGTTGACACCAAGAAGAGAAGGAGATGGAATGCATTCTTCCAGATGTGGAATTTGGAACCGTGGAGGTAAAATAATGGTCATTTATTTTCTTATTATTATTGATGTGGGAACTCATCGTTGTATTTCACTTAGATGGGCTTAATTTGGAAAAGTGGTTTCCAAAGATAAGCTTGCATCAAATGCATGTTTGTGCAAAGGAGGAACATGATTCTCAGTGGGAAGAAAATCAGTTAGTTTTCCAAGCACCAAGGGATCGATTTGGTACAGAAAAGTGTTATATCAGAAAGCGGTGAACAAGCATTGGATTGGGTCAGAAGCAAAAGGAGAACAGTGGTTGAAGAGCCAAGACATTTGCAAGGAAAAGCATGTTAGCGACCAAGTGGTTGTCATAATGATTTTTCTAAGTAGCATCAAGATGATAGAACTTGGGAAACATAAGAGTATTCAACTCTCGAGAGATAACCAGCTTTTGTGGGTCCAAAAGCATGTCAGTGGGAAGGTGTGATCGGAATCTGGATCAGGGGAAAAAATTAGCTCAAAATTCAAAGTGCTCAGAATTTCACCAAACCTAAATGACAGCTACCGGACCGTTGCCAAGAATCCAACACAACTTGTTTTGTTGAAAATCGAGTTCGAATGAAGAAGTTATGGTCTGATGGTCGTCGTTCAGAACAGGAAAATTTTATAAAAAATTTGCAGAACAGGTACAGGTTAATGACATGGAATTCCAATTAGCATGCAGGGAATCTTCTTCAGTTTATGTCCAATGGGACTATGACAAGTGTCATAATTATATTCTCCAATTTGATTTGTGAAGGTGAAATTTTCCCAATGTCCTCCAAGGTTGAATTTGGGGTCATGATGAATTATGTGTTGGAAATTATTTTTTAATATATTAAGGTTGGATATATATATATATATTCTATAGTTTTAAATATCATATATTATATTACTATATTTATATATATTATTATTAATTTCACAACTTTATATTATATTCCACACATATTATTAAACCCTAAAGCATGAACTATGGCATTCTAGACTTTGGTTAAGTTTGGATTAATAATGTTGCAAAGTTCGCATTTTTCATATTATAAATACCATGGTCTAACCATAGTCTGATTACTCCATTGGCATATATATTAAACATTGCAAATTTCAAACCTTATTGGAGGAGCGTGTATATTACATTGGTTTCATTATTAAAGGTTTTAGATGGTTTCATAACGGTGCAAAATATGAAGAGGGGCGGAGGTTGGGGTTCGACCCCGTGACCTCCCCCAAAACAATATCGCCCATTAATAATGAGACCGAGATAATTCCTTGTTAAATATTGGGCACAGAATAGTATTTGAATTGTATGCAGACTCAAATGGCGAAACATAGGGGGCCAGCTTGCGGGTCAGCCCTCCTCCATATAACCCTTCCACATGACCTCGTACCATTGCCACCATAAAACGCGCTTAGTGTGCATTAGTCTAGGCTTATCCGTTACTTAATCCTGCAGTTAAGATGGCAGAAATTTTTGTGGAATCTCCAAATTTGGAGCCACCTCCAGATTTTTCGGAGCTAACTGGAAGTTTTCTAGATTTAGAGGCAGAATCTAGGGGAAAATTTAATGGATCATATCTTGAGAAATGTTTGACCAATTTTGGCTTAGGAATAGTCATTCCTAGAATATTGGCATGCTATGAATCCATTGGAATAGATTTCAGAGGCAATGGAGAAAATATACAGGTGTTTTTGGTCACTTGAAGGATTTTGAAGCCCAGGTCCACCCGGAGGGAAGGCCATGCCCAAATCAGCTGAAGGGAAAATGGAGTGAATGAACAGTCATTTTTAGATGTATTTTATGTTATAAACACATTTCAATATTTTTTAGAGGCGTTGGAGCACATATGAAGGTGATTTTGTCACTTTGGAGACTAAACAAACCCATGGCCACCAAGATGGGAGGTCAAGCCTAGATCAGTTGGAAACCAAATTCAAAGATTGAATAGTCATTTTTGGGGTTTTCATGTCTTCTGAAGCCAATGGAGCAGTTATAAAATCCATTGGAGCATCACATATTCTTGTAATCAGACATTTTACTCAGAATCCCAAGAGGGCCTAGCTAGTTAAAGCAGGTCCATGGAGATGTAGCCCGGGAGGGGTGAACTCCATTATCATCCATTGCGTTATGTGATTGCTGTGAGTTATACTTTTTCATTTCATTTGTCGTATATGATTTTTTAAAATCTAATTAACTCATATTTTTATCATCAAAAACACATGAAACTACACACATAAACCCCTTCGCAAGTGGTTAACATGAGACGATCCTAATCACACATTTTAATATTGATGAGGGAGCTAGCATAGAAATAACTAGTTTTCCCATATTTAGATCAAAAACTGTTATTCCAATCATGTTTTCAGTTCAATAGTTACATTTTTATTCTTATGATAGAATTGAAATGTGGGTGGAAAAGTTATTTCTAGCAAGGTTTCCTATAGATTATAAGCTTCTTCTACTGAACTTATTTAATTGAATGAAGTTTTATTTTTAATAGTTTAATTACAACCCTATTTCTAATACTAAATTTTGATGTGTTTTGTCTTTCAGGACCCAAGATAATGCAATGGCTCCATTTAAAATATGATTTTACTTAGTTTTAGCTTGCTTTGTTAGAATTGAGTAGGAGTAGAAGTAGATTAGTTTTTTTTTTTTTTTTTAGTTTTTTTTTTTTTTTTTTTGCAAGTATCAAATAAGTAAGCAACAAGCTTTTAATTTTTATGGGAGGAAAATGGTTAAAATCATGTAGACAAAATCAACTTATTCAACAAACTTTTTCAAGTTAATTTGCACTCATTCATCAAAATTTTAATTTTGACAAATTTGTACAAATGTTTTGATTTATATTTACTTTTCTTTGAAAATTTATGACATTGAGTATAATGATGTTATGCTTGTTTTATTTATGCAATTGAATTATTATTATTACTAGTGGAAGAGAAATCATGATGATAAAGCCTTCGCTCACTACATGTTCTATCAAAAAATAAGGTTTCTAATTGAGCTGAAAGTTATGTGGGAAAGATGATAATTGGAATAAAATTTACATAACTAAAGCTTTGGCTAAGGTATATTAGTTAGAAACAATAATCTCTTTCCATTTTCATGCCACTATGCATTCTAAAATTCCTCATTTGCAAAGGTCAAGTTGGGTAAAACATTTTCACAACAGTTGTTGTCCTGTCCCGAATGTAATCATCCCATACCTTTTATTATTGTGCACCTTTTATAAACTCCAAGATAGATCAACAATACACATATGGATATGGGTCCCCCTTGCCACTTAACATTTCCAGTTATTTCATTAGCTCTTGGTTACCTTTTACACTTCATCTCAAAGGTATTCAACTCGGAAATTTCAACAGATTCTCTCATGGTTTCTTCTGGGATTTTATTCCCAGAGTGCCCCATCAACCATCGCCTAATTTTCCTATTGTGCACCATAATTTCAATTTTTCCAAGCCAATGCATTTGTGTCTTACATGCCACATCCCCCCTCTTGATTTACCTCAGCGGGATCCTTCGAAGCCCTTTTCTATTTTTTCTGGGATTATTTCCTTCTAAGAGGATATATATAGGCGGACTCCTTTCCTCCACACCATTCTGCTTGCATGTGTTACAAGTATCCTAGCCAAGTTGTCAATGTCACTTTACCCTGCCACAATATACTCCTAGCCATGTTACCCTGTTGAGATTGCAAATTGGTTCTATTTGGTTTCTTATGGGATTTTATAACCTAGGTGACTCATTCTTCCACACGGGTCCATCATCAACCTTTTATTTTCCTATTTTCCATGAATTGTTTTCCTTCATTAGTCCAAATTATGCCTTCACCTTACCACTTTACACATCACCCCAAAACCAATATACCCCAGAAGATCTCAAAAGATCCTTTTCTTGTTTTCGTCGCAAAGGTTCAATGTTAGGATGACATGGAGTATCAATTTCACATAGTGGCACGTGACATGAGCCTATCGTATATTCACACCTATCACTTTGTAACATAAGCATGTCATTTCACATTCTCTTATTTTTCATCCTGCATCATACAAACATCATAACTCAAATAAGAATTTTCAAAGAGAATTTTCACATCAACAACATGAAGTGAAGTACACTTTGGCATATTTTCGTTTTTTTCATTATTAGCATCATTATTTCAATTTATAATTATTTTTATTTATTCCCTATGTAAACAAATTTGATGATCATTGATATATATGAATTTTGTTTAAGACGGAAATTTTTCATACTTTTAATTTGATCAGAAGAGAGAAGTTACTTATTTAAAAACATCAAATTTTGAAATAATTGACATCTCTAAGGTAAACCATAATGAAACTCTTCAAGGTAAATTTCATATGCCTATTTTCATCTTTTACCATTTTCCATTCTAATTTCAATTTCAGTTTTGTTTTAGTATTTTCTAATCTAAGCTTTGCTTTTACAAGTCCTCTCTTTTTACACTGAAGTTTTGATATTTCTAGAAATATTTCTTAGAAATCCTTCATTTTAATTTAAATGCCTTCTATTTCAGCAAAGTAGTTGTGTCAATGCTCTAATTGCAAGAAAGTTACATCAGGAAGTCTTTGTACCTTACCCTCTTTCATTTAGTATCTCGTTTTTGTTTTCAAAACTTATTCTGAAACAAGATATTTGCAACGAAAGGGACATTTGATGCAACTTCATCTTATATTCATAAATTCTCCCTAGATTTAGGATTTTTTGTTTCACTAAAAGGCCTAATTTGTTACAACTTTGCAAGACATAATTAATTGATATCTCAACTTAAGTAAACCACAAATTGTTTCTTCATATCCTCTCTTTTGTTGAGACATATTTTCATAAGTTGTCTTGACAAAGGTTTTTTTTAATCATGGTTTTTTTATTTACCTTATTCCTTTGGGTTTGCATTTTCTTTCTTCATTTTCATTCTTTGTAGTGATTTGATTTCACTTGTTTTGTTTTTCATTAATTTTTGTGATATTTTCAAAATATATTTATGTAATATTTCCTACACAAAATTAGTTGGTTTACATGGGGAAATTATTACTCTATCATTTCAATAGGATTTCATTTATCTGAAGGTCATCCATACCAATTTTTCACTTTCTCGTGCATTACCTAGGGGAAACATTAAGATTTGGTTCAAGTAGTATAAATTCACCTTTAAAAATGAATGAATTGTCTCTAGTGTTTTCTTTGAATCCCTCTACATTTAAAACCTCTACTTTGGTAGATGAAGAGAAGACTAGTGGGGTGAAACTTGACTAGTATCACATATCTTTCCTTAAGTATAAAACCTCTCATACCACGTCGCTCTCTTCACCCAATTGCTAAAGTCAATTCTTCAAATATGTTAATCAAAAGGGTGGCACATAAGAGAGTTGAAAACATATATGTGTGGGAACTACAAGTAAACTTTCTAGGGCTATGGATAGAGGGTCCATTATTGTATGGTACCAAGACACATTCGTGAGGTTACTAAACAGGCCCGCTGAGAAGCGAAGCAATGTCAGGAAAAATAGGTGATTTTATATTTAATACATTACATGCCAATCCTAAAAAACATCCTAACTATATTTTCTATCCGATAATAGAGATAGAATTTTAAAAACAATAAGTATTCCCTATATTTGGATTGATTGTTTTAGATTTGAGAATTCAAGTACTTTAATCTTCGAGAGCTTACCATACTTTGATTATTCTAATATGGGGCCTTTGGAAATGGTGTAATATCAGAGAATATTTTGGAAGCTTTTCATTTTGACCTTTTGGAAATTTAAGCCTACTATTCTAAACCAGAGATAATTAATTTGTCACCATGTGTCGCCAATTATTATGGCCACAACACCCCCCCATGATTTTTTTTTCAAAAAAATTATGGGCCCTTCCATATGAATTTTGTTGATATCATACCTTGAATTATTTTGATTTCTTTTATTTTGTGATATTATAACTCTTGATTTTTGTTCTTATGAATTCATTGCTTTTCTTTTCTTTCTAGCTTTCCAACGGTTCAAGTTTTGTCTCATTCTAACTTACGATTTAGAAGATATCCTTGGTCAAGTTTGGTCAATTTTTCTAGCGAGACATTAAAATATGTGAATATGTATTTTACTTTTATTCTAAAAATTGTATAAATGTAATTAGTTTAAAATATATAAACATAATTTTAATTTAATTATGTTAATAAAGGTTAAGTATTTTATTTAATTTATATAATTAGAGTAATTTTGAATTTATTTAATTTGTAAATATTATTTTTAGCTAATTAATTAGTTATTAGCTTAATATTTTTTACAAATCGACAGGATTCAAACACTATATATATATATATATACATATATATTCCCTGATTCCTGGGCTCCCCGTACATTTTCATTGTGCCTTGTTATCACTCTGTAATTTTCCTAAGCTGGGAGTAAATTGCACAGTAACCACAAAACCACTTGTAAAGGTGGGATCTAGCACTCCAACTTCAAAGAGGGGTCTCTCTTTTTTATTTAGATTCATGTGTTAAGATATTAGGCTAGCTGTGAGTTTCAAAGATTGGTTTTTTCAAATATTTGATTGAAACTGCAAGGAAATTCCATTGGGCAATGGAGTCATAAAACTTAGGATGATCAAATACAAAAATAACAGCTTATAAGTAACAGGGCAAGGTAGGAAAGGTTTTGGATTTCTTAGAGAATTTGTGGGGTGAAAAGGATAAAAATATTAGGAATCAATTAAATATATAGCATGCTAGGATGAATTATATACTTAATAGAAGAGTGTAAACATGAATATTCTTTATAAGCGGGAGAAAAGAGTACTTAAACAAATTCATCCCTTTATCTTCTTTTAACAATATAGATAGAAAACATATGGAAAAATTGGGAAAATAATAATATCACATGGGAAGAAACATCACCAATTGCTTGACACAGGAATCCTGGAACAAAATTTATGTATTAATGAAATTGATCACTTCAGTACATACACAACTTTTACATCAAAATGCAAACCCTTTCTTCATACAAGTTCCAACCCTATTTCCTTCGATATATGAAGTATTTATACAATTCTTATCAAAATATCTTGATTTCAAATATCAATATTATCTACAAAATATCCTAAAAAACTGTTTACAAAAATAGTACAACAATATAGGAAAAATAAAAATGTTGAATATCTCTTGCACTGACTTTAAGGATTCTGGTGTTGACTTGGCCTAAAAATGTTTTTTCTTTGTTGTTGAAGATAAATACCTATTTACTCTAGAAGTTGACATAATGTATCCCATATTTCTTCATCTAGGGTGGAGAATTTGATTAACTTTATGTAGGTTTCATTCACCTCTGTATATTTCTGGAAGGTGGGCTTAATTACAAACAAATTTTGTATCTCATGTTTCATAAATAAGTCGAACTTTAAACCTTCCATGAAATATTTCCCTGTAATGGTTCCCTTGATGGTAGAAAAATTGGATTTATTTCTTGATATTGAATATAACTTTTTTTTATAATCATCTAGCTGAACTAATTTATGTCCAGTTCCCTTTAAGCTTGGAAACCCCTTTTGATGCAATACATTGAATTTTTTGTGGAATTTTTGAATGTTAGCTTCCAAGTTATGAAATTTCTTCTCTAATTGTACCATTAAATTCCTCTTTGTAAGAACTCTTCTTACCTCAAGGATTGTTTGAGTTTTCTCTACAATCTCATATTCCTCCATTTCTTCCTTTGTCTTTGAATTTGTAATTCTTAGTAAGGTAGAAGCTTCACCTGGTTTCTGACCCAAACTTTCCTTAATACCTTCAATGACCTCTTTTGATTTATGCACCAATTCCTCCTGCTCGAAAATAATTTCAATGGAAGGCCAATTTTCAATCATAGCTTCATTTATCTCTACCTAAATATTTTCCTTTGCTTAGGAAATTTGTTGTGCTTGTTGGCAATATCATTGTTATGTATTAAAATGTTGTCCTTGATGGAAACTCATTGGTAAAATATGGAGCATATGTCTTTAGTAGAAGCTCAGGAGTCTATCAGAAGAAATGTGTAATGTCCAGCAGAAGATTTGGTAATATTCATAATGAAGGTTCTATATGCCGGTTTTTCCATGCCAAGTCACGTATACACGCGGATAAGAACGATCCAAGTCATGTATGCCTTTTGCGCTCTAAAAATAAGATACCAGGAGGCATTACCATGGTATTAGCCCACAGGATTGAGTGTTATGTCGTCTATTTGTTTTCATCCAAGAATACCATTGACAGCTGTGTGGTTTTGACTCATGGTATTGGTAAAGGCTAAATCTATATAAGGAGAAGAATATCATACTGCAAAGGAGTGAAAGTGTAAGGGCTATCACTAAATACTTCTCTCTGAAGTATATATGCATAGCATGAACTCTTTTTTATTAAATAAATTGAATCTATGATGCACCCTTGGAAAGATTGATGGATCAGGATATCTAGACCTGAAATGACTATGTTCTTGCATGATCCATTGAAGAGATGATTAGATCTGAGACCTCGCGCATGTTTGCTAAAGTGGAGTGAAGAAATCTGGGTAATTTCTATAGATATGAAACATTCTATAGAATTAATATTTACAGATCTATACGCTAGTCCATCTCAATAAAAGCGCGTATATATGCGACTTTGTTTCAGAAAAGGTGTGTATGGAAGTTAGGGTTTTTTGGAGCTTATTGCAGAGCCTTTTGGTTTATTGCCGCCATTTTTCTGTTGTCTGTCAATGAAGTCTTCATGTAGATATGGGTAGCTTGAATGTTGTATATGCTTCTAAGTTGATTATGTACAAGTCTAATCAATGAGTGAGTAAATATGTTTTATGATGTCTGACTGATCAAGGGTTCTGCAATACTGAAAAGATATCTGACTGAAAGCCTCAGATATGGATCTGAGATTGACCATATTATGAAAAACGGTATTCACAAGTCTATATGTAGGTTGGTGTTAATGAAAAAGCGTATACACGCAAGTTCAATGAAGAAAAGTAGCGTATGCTTTTTGAGATAATGAATGTTCAGGGTTGAATATTATTCTACATACTGATTATGAAATATTGTTATTACAGTGTTCTGATTACAGTGATCTCACAGTTCGGTTTGATGTATTGAGTGAAGTTTATTATTGTTGATATTTATGAAGGGTTGTGTTGAAGTTGTGTGATCCAATGTGAAAATTGATGAAATGTGTCTTGTAGTGATTCTAAGGGTTGAAGCCTTCATTTTGGAAGTAGAAGCTTCCTGCCAGTAGAAGCTAGTATTCAAATCAGGAGTTTGAAGCTCCCTTCAAGTAGTGGTTGGTAAACGAGATCAGGGGGTTGTAGCTCCCTTCCAGTTGCAACTGGAAAATGAGAGAAGGTTGCAGCCTTCTACAGGTAGATGTCTGCGTACTGATATGTGTCTGCATTAGTACAATATTGTAAGCAGTTTTCCATATAATAAATATTGAAGACATAGATGATAGCAGTGGTGGTTTTCTCCCGAATTGGGTTTCCACCTTAAATCTTGGTGTTCATGTGTATTTCTCTTGTGTGATGATTTATTTTGTTGTTACTACACATATTTATTTCTAAAATAACATATGCATAATTGATAAGTTGAGTTAAAGATTGTTTCTGAAAGTTTTTCTAACATTAAATTTATATCAGTATACGCAAGTTTTTGTTGGTATATGCGCATGTATACGTGAGTTGGTTTCATTAAAGCCATGTATGGAATTTAGTAAATAAAAATTTAGAATTATTAGTAAGCTCTAAATATTGATTCACCCCCCCCCCCCCCCCACCTCTCAATATTTTCCCCAACAATTCATATCAGAGAAGGTCCTTCTGAAGAAGCTTAATTGCTAGAAGGAAGATCAGCCAAGATGAGCAATCAAGATGGGACAGCATCTATCAGGCCTCCTCTCTTCAACGGAAACAACTTAATCTTCTGAAAGACAAAGACAAGATCCTATCTTCAGTCTCTTGGAGAAGATGTATGGGCTATAGTTGAAGGAGGTTATCAATATCCAACTTCAGTTCCAACAGATGCAGTAGAAAGAAAGAACTATGAAACCAATGCAAAGGCAGTCAATACATTATTGGGAAGTTTGACTGAATCAAAATTTGCCAAATTCATGTAGTTGAATACAGCAAAGGAGATATGGGACAAAATCATTCTAAGCTATGAAGGTGATGCCAAGGTAAAAAGTGCTAAAATCCAAACTCTCAGAATGCACAATGAGGAAAGCATTGCTATTTTTTTTATGTCTAGATGATATTGTAAATCGTACGAGAAATCTACGTGAAACTATATCTAACACTACTCTGGTATAAAAGGTTTTAAGATCTCTAACTCCCAAATTTGAGTCAAAAGTGTCTGCTATTGAAGAGAAGCAGGATCTACAAACTCTTAATATTGTTCAAATTCATGGGATTTTGACTGCTTGTGAAATGAGAAAAGGAGGTCCATCTGGAGTCAAAGAAGAAGTCTTCAAAATTGTTGCAAAAGGAAAGGAGGTAGAAGAACAACAAGGATCAGGGTATGTTCGAGAAGAAGATGAGATAAATTTTGTAAAGAAGCTATAACTTGGCACTGGAAGGTTCAGAGGTAAGCTTCATTTTAAATGTTTTTCTTAGGGAAGAGTTGGTCATTATGCTACTAAACGTCCTCATAACATGGTTACCAATGAAACAAGTATCTGAACTGGTACCTACTTTTTTTAGGTAGCAAAAAAAGCACTGGAATTTAAAAAGTGGTGATGTAGAATCACCTGTTTTTTTTTTGTGCATATTTTTTACACTTTAATATTTTCATTTATGAAGTATGAATATTTGTTTTAAAATGTTAGTGATTTTCATGCTAATTTTGAAACATATTGATGCAGCAGCAACCATTTTTTTTAAAGTGGTGATTTTCATGCTAGTAATAAAACATAAAAATAAAATAAGAAAAACATGACAAACAAAACTCAGATAAATATATATATATATATATATATATATATATATATATATATATATATATAATGAATAAAAATGTAAAGAAAAAACAAAATTAAGTTGTAAAAATGAAAAATTTAAACAAAAATAAATAAATAAAACAAAAAGATTCTAAATTTATATTAAAAAATGGGAAAAATTATAAAAAAAACACACTTTAAAGAAAAAAACAAAAATTAAACCAAAAAAATGAAAATAAAAACATCAAAAACATTCTTTTCTATGTTATTAAAAAAAAAACATATAATTAAAAAAAATTAAAATAGAAAATTTTAAAATAATTAAAATTAAAATACTAAAATGAAAAATATTTTAAATTTTAATTTTAAATCAAATAATAATAATAATAATAAGAAAATAAAAATACAAATTTAAAAAAACAAAACAAAACAAAATTTAAAATTTAAAAAGAAAATTAAAAAAAAAAAACAAAAAAAAAACTATGATTAAAAAACAAAAACACATTTTCAAATAATTAAAAAACAAATTTATATAAATTTAATGTTTTTTTAAATTAAACCATTCAAAAAAATTTAAATGAAATAAAATAAAATAAAACATTAAAAAAAAAATTAAATTAAAATTTAATAAATAAATTTTAAATTTTAAATTTTAAAAAATAATTAATCTAAAAATATTATATTATAAAAAATTAAAATTAAAATTAAAAATATAAAAATTGAATTAAAAATAAATTAAAAAATCATTTTTTATGAAATTAAAAAAAATAAAATTCAAAATATAAAATAAATTAAAATTAAATAAATAAATAAACAAATATTAAATTTCATAATAAAAATACAATTTAAAAAATTAAAATAAAATTAAAAATTAAATTAAAAATAGAAAAAACAAAAAATAGAAAAATTTGTTTTTACAATGATGATGATGGTGGTGGTGGTGGTTAACGTCCACTGAGGCCAATCTTTGGTCTATCGGACCTAAAGAAAAGAGTTATTTAGTTTGATTTAAGATTTTATTCCTATGCTCAAAAATATTGGAGAGAAGCCTCCCGAGCTCACTATAATTTTGACATCTTAAAAGGCTAGGAAGGTCAGTATTGCAACAAAGATTATGAAATTGAGCTCTAATGTGGTTGTACACGGGGCACTCTAAGAGGAGGTGATTTTCATCCTCGATGTTCATATTCTCATAGAGATGGCAGATCCTTTCCATCCATGGTGTTTTAGGAACTGTCCAACGACCTGTTTCACTATGGAGCTCATGAGAGTTTTTTCTAATCTTAGCTATATTAATTTTCTTCTTTGAGCTAGTTAAAACAAATACATACTTTTGATCTTCTAGGGTGGGGTTGATGACCTCCTTATAATATCTTAATTTTCTATTAGCTGCTAGATCTTTCTCACACCACATTTTTTCTTTGAACTTAGAAGTAACAATTTTTTTAATGTTATCAATGTTTTGCAATGCAACATTCTCGTCGATCTCCCAATGGTTTAACCAGGCCCTGGTGTCTTTATACCAACCTCATTTAAGCCTTAGGTGGTTTTGGCTGGAATTTAAAGCTAGCTTAGGAATTCTATGGTCTCCTATGCTATTGAGCTTGTGCTTGTACAACAAGAGCCTAGTCATAACTAGGCTCTCAATAGGGAAAAGACCCACTTCTATAAGGAGAATAGGATAGGGTGTATTGTTTTTAATTTTAAGGTTATAAGTTATAAAACGCTTCTGGATTTGCTCAATCTTTCTCCAGGATTCTATAGACATGCTGCAACCCCAAACCTCACATCCATATAAGATAACATGAGTGACTAAAGTTTCAAAGAGGAACTTCTTTCTATCCCACATTACAAGGTTTTCCGTTTTACAATTATTTTCAAGACCAAAATAAGTTTTCCACCCCCCATTAATCCTTTTCTGAATGCTATAGTTCCAATTGAGCTTGTGATGAATATCAATTCCTAGGTACTTGTAAGAAGACACTTCCTCCAAGTTACTATTGTCATACATAAAATTAGCGTAAGTGTCCTTCTTGGATTTGATAATCATAGCTTTTGTTTTGTCAGTGTTAACAGACATACCCATAGTAGAGCAGAAATCCTTAAGAAGTATAAGTTGCTTATCAAGATCATATGGGCACCTTGCGAGAAGAACAATATCGTCAGCATATAGAAGAAGGATGATGACTATCCCAGCTAAGTTCATGCCAGCACATCCTACTTCCTCTAAACAACCTTCTAGCTTGTCGATGTAAATTCCAAATAGGGTAGGGGAGAGGGGGAAACCTTGTTTAACTCCTATATTACACTTAAAATCTTTCGACCACCCCTCATTTCTCTTTAACTTGGCAATTACATTCTCATATAACCTTATAGTGGCCGCTCTTAGTTTGAAAGGAACATTTATCTCTTCTAATCTATTCCATAGGTTGTTTCTAGGAACCGTATCGAAAGCCTTTCTAAAGTCCACAAAGCAATAGAAGAGATTGGATTTATCATTGTGGCATTCCTTCACAATGATCCTAAGTGTAACGAGGTGGTCTGTTGTTGAGTGTTGCCTTCTAAAACCCGCTTGGCCTTTAGCCTGCTTACCTTCACTTTCAAGCCAAATGCTCAACTTATTTTCCAAAATAATACCATATAACTTGGCTAAGAGAGGGCTGATCATAATTGTCCGATAATTATAGGGGTTATTTGTATCCCCATTTTTAAAAATAGGGATAATGAGGCTCTGAGTCCAAGGTTTAGGGAACCCTTGCTTGAGCGCTTGGTTGAAAAGCTTGTGGATGTGGGGGATGAGGACATGACCTCCAATTTTTAAGATTTTCGCCTGGTAACCTTCAATGTCTTTAGATTTCCGCCAGGTGGGCGATGCCACCCTTTCTCATTGCAATTTTTTTTTTTAATCATTTTTTTTGTTTTTATTTTTTTTAATTTTGTTTATATTTTTTATTGAATTTTGTATTTTTGTTTTTTATTTAATTGATTTTTTTATTTTTTAATATTTTTTATTTATTATTAAATTTTATATTAAGTTTTTTAATTTAATTTAATAAAATTCAATAAATATTTAATTTTTTATTTATTTATTTAAATTTAATATTTATTTTTAAATTTTTGTTTTTTTTTTTAATGCCATAAAAAAAAAAAAAAATTATCTAAATTAAAGTTGTGTATTTTAAATTAAGTTTTTTTTAATTAAACTTTTTTTTAATTAATTTTTTTTCAAATTTTTTTATTTATTTGTTTTTTTCCATTTTCCATTTTTAGTCGATTTTTAAACTTTTTTAAATATTCATTTTAACAATGTTTTTTTTTAATTTTGTTTTATATTTTATATATATATTTTATTTCAAAATTTATTTGTTTATTCATTTATTTATTAAAATTTAATATTTTTGTTTTTAAATTTAATTTGTTATCTTAATATTAATTTTTTTTAAATTTAATAAAATCATATATATATATATATATATATATAATACTTGGGTCTGTGGTGAATTTTCTGGATTAATACTTGGGTTTGCGGTGAAATTCTGTGGTGAAAATTTTGCGGTGAATTTTATCCATTAATACTTGAGTTTCTCGATTAATACTTGGGTCTGCGGTGAATTTTTCTCGATAAATTTTCGGACATGGGCACTTGAGGTCTGCTGTCTGGTTTGCTGATATTCAGGTGCACACATTCCTTATCATTTTCTAATACATATCTTCTCATATATTCTCAAGTATGAATAATTCACCACAGCTACCAAATATTACCAAAGGTAGACCTAGCACAGTTACTCTACAAAGCCTTTATGAGTATATATAGTCTTTAGAGAAACGTAGAGAAGAAAGAGAAGTCAAGCTACAAACCCAGTTAGAAGCCATGCTGGAAAACAATTTCACATATCTTGAAGATAAGATCCAAAAAACAATAGAAATAAAATAGAACTATTGGAGAATAAAATGGAGGCATGGAAACAAGGTTGCAGGTCACAAAAAAACAAAACCAAGATACGATCCAAACATCCCATCAAGGAGATGTTGATAATATAGAGAGTCTTAAAATGAAGGACATGATTAAAGAACTATAAGAGAAAGTTAACAATCTCACCCTAAATAGTGGGGTAGGTAAATTAGATCTCAAACCAATTAAAGATGAAATGAAAAAATTGATCAAATTAGACCATGAGTGTAATAAAAGGGCCTTGAACCTTATAATATTTGGTTTGAAAGAGGAGGTAAACGAGGATACTTTAGCCATAGCCCAGACAGAATTACATAATAGATTACAAATTGAAACCACTTGTCTCACAGAAGCAAAAGGGTTAGGGAAATTAACTGAGAATAAAGGAAGGCTGATCAGAATAAAGGTGAGCTCTACTGACCATAAGTATGACATACTTAGTAAAACCTCAAGTCTAAATGGAACGGGAATATTTATAAATGAATATCTCACTCCAGAAGATCAATCAGAATTAAGAAAGGAGGTTCAAAAGGTAAAATAAGCTAGGAAGGAAGGAAAATGGGCAATAATCAAAAATAGAAAAGTCGTTATTTGAAATAGAAACCAAAAAGATAGTAATAAATAGCAATTCAACATGCTCCAAATTATTTCTTGGAACTGTCGGGGCTCTCCATGGAACAAAGTCCCCAAGCTAAGTTGGATCTCAAATGATGTTGATATTATATTTCTTGTTGAAACTTGGGCACACGAAGAATCTAAGGTCCCTAACATAGATGGCTTTGCACTATGGTCTACCTAGAAAAGCGATCCTCCAGTAGAGGCATTGGGAGCATAGCTTGCTACATTAAGAAGAACATCTCCCCCCATGCTAGGATTTATAAAAACGACCCTTACAACCAATATAGTTGGATTGAAATTACTGACATTAATGATAAAAATACCTACATAGCAATCTGTTATTTTCCCCCCCATTAATTCTAACTTCTATAAGAAAAAAAATCTAGATAAAAATAGTCCTTACGATGGTTTAGAGAATGATATTTCTAGCCTAAGGAATGAAGGTAATATCCTTTTAATGGGTGACTTTAATGCTCGAACTTCAAGCAACCAAGCTATTCTTCTAAGCAATCATTCCAACCCCAATCCTCTTTGGTTAGATGAAGACCTTACTCTAGCTAGCCGGTACAAAAGGAGCTCTGAAGACCTCGGGGATAATTTTTTTGGGTCAGAGCTAGTCAAGCTCTGTAGTGCTCAGGATCTCATTATTTGAACCATCTAAAGAAGTGGCCCAATTCTAGCAAGATGACATGCATCCACAGGCTTGGCAGGAGCGTGGTAGACTATGTTATTTTCGATCTCCCTTTATACAACGAAATAATAAATTTTGACATCTTAGACGACCACGAGCCTGACTCTGATCATAGACCTTTACTCATAACTCTCAATTTTTTCATGCATAGAGATCCCATAGAAGATAATCCTTATAGTCAAAAGATTTTAATATTTTATAGAAATAAAAATGATCTCTTTCTAAATGAATTAAAAATTAATTTTCTTCCTTTATCTAGTATAGACAACATAGATGACCTCTATCATAATTTTACTGCAACCATCTCATATTCTAATAATAAGTTCTCAATTGAAGTCTCAACTAATAAAAGAAATAGCAAAACCAACCCATGGTATGACAAAGATTGTAAAAGTATGAGGAGAGCAATTAAGGAAGTTGTTGATGAATCTCTCAAAATTAACAAGATAAAAATCTACAAAGCCCTAACTAAAAGGAAAAAAAGGAAATATATTTGTAAGAGACAAGAGAACCTCTTACACCTCTCTAAGGTGGCTCCTAAGAAATTCTAGAGGTAGATTCTAACTAGGAAAACTAAAGATAATAATAAACTTTCTTTACACGACTGGAATTCCTATCTTAAAAAGCTTTATGAATCTCCAAATTCGAGGGATTTTGAAACCATGCTCACAACGAAAGAAGTTTTCTCATTAGAAGACATTGATTTTGGGGTTAAACGCCTGGAAAATGGGAAAGGTAAAGACATTGAAGGTTACTAGGTGGAAATCTTAAAAATTGGAGGTCCTGTCCACATCCCCCACATCCACAAGCTTTTCAACCAAGTGGTCAAGAAAGGGTTCCCTAAACCTTGGACTCAGAGCCTCATTATCCCGATTTTTAAAAGTGGGGATACAAATAACCCCTCTAATTATCGAAAAATTATGATCAGCCCTCTCTTAGCCAAGTTATATAGTATTATTTTGGAAAATAAGTTGAGCATTTGGCTTGAAAGTTAAGGTAAGCAGGCTAAATGCCAAGCGGATTTTAGAAGGTAGCACTCAACAATGGACCACCTTGTTACACTTAGGATCATTGTGGAAGAATGCTGCAATGATAAATCCAATCTCTTATGTTGCTTTGTGGACTTTAGAAAGGCTTTCGATATGGTTCCTAGAAATAACCTATGGAATAGATTAGAAGAGCTAAATGTTCCTTTCGAGCTAAGAGAGACCGCTATAAGGTTATACGAGAATGTAATTGCCAAGTTAAAGAGAAATGAGGGGTGGTCGAAAGATATTAAGTGTAATATCGGAGTTAAACAAGGTTTCCCCCTCTCCCCTACCCTATTTGGTATTTACATCGATAAGCTAGAGGATTGTTTAGAGGAAGCAGGATGTGCTAGCACGATCTTAGCTAGGATAGTCATCATCCTTCTTCTCTATGCTGACGATATTGTTCTTCTCGCAAGGTGCCCATCTGATCTTGATAAGCAACTTAGACTTCTTAAGGATTTTTGCTTTACCATGGGTATGTTTGTTAACACTAACAAAACAAAAGTTATGATTATGAAATCCAAGAAGGACACTTACGCTAATTTTATGTATGATAATAGTAACTTGGAGGAAGTGTCTTCTTACAAGTACCTAGGAATTGATATTCATCACAAGCTCAACTGGAACCATAGCATTCAGAAAAGGATTAATTGGGGGTGGAAAGCTTATTTTGGTCTTGAAAATAATTGTAAAACGGAAAACCTCGTAATGTGGGATAGAAAGAAGTTCCTCTTTGAAACTTTAGTAAATCCTGTTATCTTATATGGATGTGAGGTTTGGGGTTGCAGCATCTCTAGAGAATCTTAGAGAAAGGTTGAGCAAATCCAAAAGCGTTTTATAACGTATAACCTTAAAATTAAAAGCAATACATCCTATGCTATTTTCCTTATAGAAGTGGTTCTTTCCCCTATCGAGAGCCTAGCTATGACTAGGCTTCTATTGTACAAGCACAAGCTCAATATCATAGGAGACCATAGACTTCCTAAGCTAGCTTCAAATTCCAGCCAAAACCACCTAAGGCTTAAAAGAGGTTGGTATAAAGACACCAGGGCCTGGTTAAACCATTAGGAAATCGACGAGAATGTTGCATTGCAAAACATCAATAACATTAAAAAAAAATGTTACTTCTAAGTTCAAAGAAAAAATGTGGTGTGAGAAAGATCTAGCAGCTAAAAGAAAATTAAGGTATTATAAGGAGGTCATCAACCCCACCTTAGAAGATCAAAAGTATCTCTCTGTTTTAACTAGCTCAAAGAAGAAAATTAATATAGCCAAGATTCAAACGTTCATGTGCTCCATAGTGAAATAGGTCATTGGTTAGTTCCTAAAACACCATGGATGGAAAGGATCTGCCATCTATGTGAGAATATGAACATCGAGGATAAAAATCACTTCCTCTTAGAGTGCCCTGCGTACAACCACATTAGAGCTCAATTTCATAATCTTTGTTGCAATACTAACCTTCCTAGCCTTTTAAGATGTCAAAATTATAGTGAGCTCGGGAGGCTTCTCTCCAAGCTTTTTGAGCATAGGAATAAAATCTTAAATCAAATTAAATAACTCTTTTTTTTAGGTCTAATAAACCAAATATTGGTCTCAGTGGACATTAACCATCATCATCATCAATATATATATATATATATATATATATATATATATATATATATATATATATATATATATATTATTTTTTATAATTTCAATTTATTTATTTTTTTAATATTTTTTTTTTTAATAATTTTTTTTAATTTAATATTTTTATTGTATTTTATTTTTAATTTATTTTTTTATTTTTTTTATTTTAATTTAAATAATGTTTTTTTTTGTAATTTTTGTTTTTTATTTTTTATTTTTATTTTAAAGTTTTAAATTTATTAAAATTTAATATATTTTTTTATTTTTATTTTTTTTTATTTTTTTTTTTTTGTTTTTAATTTAATAAACATTTTCTTTTTATTTTTTAAATTTAATTTGTATATTTTAATTTTATTTTATTTTTTTCAATTTCCTTTTTTTTATTTTTTTTATTTAATATTTTTATTTTGTTTTTTTTTAATATGTTTTTAAATTTTAATCTTTAAAATGTTTTTTATTTTTTTATTTTTATTTTTATTTTCAAATTTTAGCTTTTTTTTAATGCTTGAATTTTTTTAAAAATATAATTTAAAAAAATATAATGAAGTTGGTTCTTTTTGCAATTATTTTAAAATGTTTTTTTCCAATTTTTTTTTTATTTTTAATATAGTTTTTTATTATTCTACAATTGTGGTTTCGACACTTTCCGTTTTTGTGGTGGTTTTGCACAAAAAAAAAATGGCTTTTACTTCTATTTTTATAAATGTCAAAAATTTACTCCGAAAAAAAAAACCAGGTTATTCCACAATACAATGTTTCATTTTCAGAGTGTTTTTTGCACCCAAAAAAATTGGCTTTTACTTGCATTTTTAAAAAATGTTGAAATTTTACCCCAAAAAAAAAGAGGTTATTCGAGAATACAACTTTTCATTCTCGAGTTGTTTTTTCATGGTTTTTTGATGTTTTTTTGGTTAGAGTTCTCGTTTTGAGGTAATAGTTCATGTTTCATCAGTAACTATGTTCCATAAAGATAGTCATGAAAAGGGAAAGGAAGTGGCTAAAGGAAATAAGAAACGGTTTATCAATAGAAAAAAATATTATACTCATGAAGATAGTGATGGTCTGTCAAATAGTGAAGAAGGAGAATCTGATCAAGATATTAGACTACTCATGGCTTTTGAAAAGGACTCTAGTGATACTTTCATGGATGCATTAGAATAAAATGACTTTCTTAAAGAAATAAATCATCTCAAAATATGTTTGGAAGAAAACAAAATTGCCATAGATACTCTAAAAAATCAGCTTATGGAAAAGGAGAAGCACAATGAGAAATTAGAATGTGAAATAGTAAGTCTAAGAAAGGAAATTGAGAAAGTGAAAACTTTAAATCTTAGATTTACTAAAGGATCTGAAACCTTAGATGAAATTATCAAGGTACAACGCTCTCCTCTTATAAATACAGGTCTTGGATATATTGGAGAATCATCTCGGTCTTCCGCACCAAGCTATCGAAATGTAGCTAAAGCCAGCCTGCAACATTCTGTCTCTCAGTGAAAGAACAAAGGAACTACACAGGTAAAGCATGACCACTTTAATACAAGGAAGAACAATAACAGAAGTATCAATCAGCAGGTAAACATAAATAGAAGGTTTCATGATCGTAGAATTTTTTTGTTTAATGGACAATGTTTCTCATGTCATAATTTTGGTCATAAGGCTGCTCAATGTGTTGCATACAAAACCATCATGACCAGAGAAGAAATAAAACAAAGAAATGGGACTGGAATAAAGAAGAATACTTATAATCTGAATGCAGGAGCAAACTTCAGCCAAAAGAGCATATACCTTCAAATTCCAAGGTTTGGAGAAAGGACTTATAGGTTGAAAGTTGTGGCATAGCTTTATTTGCAGAAGGGGAAGAGAATCAATGGTACATTGATAGTGGATGCTCAAAACACATGACAGGTGATAGAAATAAACTCCTTTCATACAATTCTCTAGAGAAAGAAAAGAATGTTACTTTTGGAAATGACTCTCCTGCTTTCATTATAGGAAAAGGTTATGTTTTTCTAAAATAAAAGGTGAAAGCTAACAATGTTATGTATGTGGATGGATTAAAGCACAACCTCTTAAGTGTGAGTCAAATGTGTGATCAAGGAAATGTTTTTGTCTTTAATTCAAAAGAATGTGTAGTACGTGAACTTGACATAGGAAAAATGGTAATAAAAGGAACTAGAACACCAAGCAATCTGTGTGCATTGAAAAGTGGCCAAGAACAATGCTACTTGGGTAAATCTTCATAAAATTGGTTATGGCATAGAAGGTTGGGACATTTGAGATTCTCTCAAATAAGCAAATCCAGCATACTCGAAGTCGTTCATGATCTTCCTAGCATCACTCTACCTGAAAGTACCATATGCAAGTCATGCCAATTTGTTAAGCAAACCAAGGTGCAATTCAATGCTAAAGAAGGAACAACAAGTAAGAATCTTGAACTTATACATACTGATCTATGTGGTCATGTAAGGAAAAATTCACCTCGTGGAGAACAATACTATATTTTATTTATTGATGACTTCTCTAGAATTTCTTGGATCGATTTACTGAAACATAAAGATGAAGCATTTGAAAATTTTAAGATCTTCAAAGCTTTGGTTGAAAATGAATTATATCTAAAAATAAAATGTCTTAGATCTGACCAAGGAGTAGAATATATATCAAATGAATTCTTTGATTTCTGTGAACATCATGGCATAAAAAGACAGTTTTCTGTAGTTGGAACCCCACAACAAAATGGCATGGCAGAAAGGATGAATAGAATAGTTCAACAAATGGCTCGGGCTATGCTTGATGAATCTGTACCTCCCAATACCTTTTGGGAAGCAGCACATATTGCAGTATATATTTTGAACAAGGCTCATGTTCGGGTGAATAGAGATAAAACTCCTTATGAACTCTGGTATGGAAATCTTCCCACCGTAAAGCATTTTAGAGTCTCCAGAAGAAAATGTTTTATCAAGAACAATGATGAAAAACTTGGTAAGTTTGAACCTAGAGCAGATGAAGGAATATTTCTTGGTTACTCTTCTAGAAGTAAAGCATATAAATGTTACAATAAAAGACTTCGGAAGATTTTTGAATGTATTGATGTTGTAATTGATGAGTTTTTATCAGCTCCTAAAAGGGAAATACCAACAACAAATGAAGATGATGATGATGTATATATTCCTACACCAAATAGCAACAATATAGAAGGTGAACCCAATGAACCATCAGAAGAAGATCTATTTGAAAAGGCTCCATCCAGGTATGTTCAAAAGAATTATCCAGAATCTCAAATTTTGGGAGAAACGGGATTAGGTGTCTAAACAAGAAGAACTCTTGTAGGATCTCCTAGCTATCTGGAATTTTTATCCACTATTGAACCACAGAATGTCAATCAAGCTATTAAAGATGAATGTTGGATTCAAGCCATGAATGAAAAACTTGATCAAATTGGAGGTGTTATTAGAAACAAAGCTATACTTGTTTGTAAAGGGTATGCTCAACAAGAAGTTATATACTTTGAAGAAACATTTTCTCTTGTGGCTAGACTTGAAGCCATAAGAATGTTTCTTTCTTTTTCAAGTTTTTAACAAATCAAACTTTATCAAATGGATGTTAAATCTACCTTTATTAATGGTGATCTAGAAGAAGAAGTTTATATAGAACAACCAAAAGGATTCATTCTGGGAAATGATGAAAAACTTGTTTTCAAACTTAAAAAGGCTTTATATGGTCTCAAACAAGTTCCACCAGCATGGTACTATCATCTTGAAAAATATCTTCATCAACAAGGTTTGACAAAGGGATCTGCTGATAGTAACTTATACACATAAATAGAGAATGATAAATTGTTGATTGTAGTTGTATATGTTGATGACATCATTTTTGGAAGCAATGAAGAGTCCATGAGCCATGTTAGTATGAATCTTTTGTCGAAGTGTACGAAAAAAGACCACTTTAGCTACGCATAACTTATAGCCCTAACATCAAATATGGCTACCAATATCTTCAGATCTGCAGTTAGTTGATCAAGACAAATGCTGCAAAAATCCAGATCTATGCATAAAGAGACATTAAGCAGTAAAAATAAGGTTTTTCTCCATACATCCAATAGACAAGACAAGAACAATATTTTTGAAAGAATTTTTGTATTAAGGGCACCTAGGAGGAAAACAAGAAGGTGTTTCCAATTCTCCTCAATGGGATGGGTTCTTGGAAGTCCTCAGCACTTCAGATCTAGCATTTCTCTCTCCTGTTGGTGTAGAAAAACCCAGACAAAGATAGAACTCAAAGGGAGCTCACACAGCAAATAATGGAAAATATGACAATGATAATGGCTCAAAGTCAGACCAAGAGTTTAGATCCAGAGTGATCTAATAGGCAACAAAAGGTGAAGAATGGTAGGAGAAACCCTCCTATTTATAACAAAATATTGGGTCATTCTAGATCTTGGTGCATGATTAAAATAATTTTAACCAAATCTAGATCCACCTTTTATGGAATATTTTATTATATTTGTTGGAGGGAAAAAGTATTTGACTTGGGTCAAATCCCTTTATTTGTAAATAATAAATAAATAAATGACTTATTTATCATTTTAAGGAAGTGGTTGAAAGATAATAAAATAAATAATGAATTATTTAATTATTTATGGGTGATTTAGTCATATTTAACAAGGAATATTATTTAAATAAGATTTAAATAATTATTCCTAGAAAATAATAAGATAAATAAATATTTATCTAATTAATTTCTTTGTTTTGGGTTAAACATGACCAGGAATAATAATTAAATTATTGTTTAATTAATTATTCTTTGAGGAAAATCAAACAAATATAGGTTTGTTTAATATTTCCTTTTGGGGTTTCCTGTTTAGACCATAAACAACCTAATAAATGTGTTTTATTAAGTTATTTTACATAGTGAAAGCAATTTTACTTAAGGTAAAATTGGTCTTACATGGTGTACTTGGGTCCATCTAATGATAGTAGATTAGATGACCAAAAAATGGTGTAACAGATTGCCCCCCAGCGTGCGAGTGTTAGGAGCAAATCGTATGACCGAAGTACGTTGTAAGAACTCAATCACCAGACATCAAAAAGGGAAGTCAGAGAGAGAAATGTAAGGTAGACTAATGTGTTGAAGAACTAGACCCTGAGGAGACGAGACTTGCAGGTGCAACAAGTCTCTTTTTATGAGAGGGTACCTGTGCTAAAGGCGGTGGGGGAGGCATACCTATGCCCGCCGAGATAAAGTACAAAAGAATAGTGTGTCCAGTAAACAAGGGACCGAACCATAAAGTATAGCCGGCATAAACATGAGCCAGATAAAAATACAATGAGGGATCCCATATACATGTCGTGCCTAGGATAATAGCCAGGACTTATACAATAATATATGAGTACATGAGATACAAATACAACCCAAATGCCCCCTATAAGCAGGGAAGGGCTCACAAAATCTGACTGATACATGCAAATCAAAGAGGTGCTGCAAACGGCTAAGGCCTACATCATCAAATATATGGAGCTGCATCGAAGGCTGCAATGAAGAGGTCATCCGGGCATGTGGGGGGCTACCTGTAGGGCCACCCCCTCATGAGGGCTGAGACATCTCACACACACCCGGGAATCACCAAAAGCGACTGCTGCATCACTGAACCATCAAGCATACGGATCTCGATCATGCTGAAAGGAGCTGGAGTGGAGAAACAATCAAGTCAAAGGGAAATGAGAGATCCCTTTGCCTGATTTGAGGCACCGAACAAGAGTGGAAGCTGGAACCAAGGTACACTGCCCTCTAGACCTGTCTTCTGGAATGAAGGAGCTGATGTCGACAGAAGGAGGTCCGCCATAGGTGAGGCAATGAGAGATCCTCAACTAAGGCACGAGAGAAAATAGTAGAGCGACTAACAGACTAATACCAATGATGATGATGAAATGGAGGGGACTGAGTAGCGAATGGATGACTTCCCTTGTTAGAGCATAAAGGGCATGAATGACATGGCAGTGACTGACACAATATCATAAGGGATAGGGTACAGTGGGATTGACGGCCATAATGTGTGACACAAGAGAGAGACCAAGCAATGAAGTATGGAGGACTATAGCGGGGTACAAAGGTACTCGGGATAGACTCCATGAATGCGATGATGACTCAACTTGGATGCTCTAAACAAGGGCGACTCGATGGTGCTGCCACACAGAAAAGGTCCCATGGGGGACCATGAAAACATGAGTACAAGATGGTATCTCATGACGAAAATCGACACGAACAAAGACAAGTAGGGAGGCAAAGTGGTGCCCCAAGTACAAGTGTTGTAAGTGAGGAAATTCGATTTTGGGGGGAGGTGAAGTGACCTATCTTGGACAAAATGTGTCCTGGTGAAGTATCAAATCACAAAAAATTAACAGATACCCATTTGAGGGCTCGGTGAGAGCTTTCCAACGGTTCAAACGGTTTGTCAAAAGGAGCTACGGTGTGGTCACAGCAGGTGAAAGAAAAAACAAGGGTTCTCTTTTAATAAGGCATTTTTCCCTCCAAATTCACTTATTTTCTAGTGTTGCTGTGGTGAATGTAGAGAGGAGAGAAGGCCCTAAATCTTGCGGCGAGCGTAGCGGACAAACCGGCTGTTGGAATCGAGATCCGTCAGTTGCAGGTAAGAGGCCTAACCTTACTCTTTCATTTGGATGGATTGAAATTTCATATTAGGGCCCAAAATCTCAGGAACAGGCCCTCTTTCACTTCTACGGCCGGGTCGCACTTTTTGGGCCAAAAACTGCGACCTGGGAAGCAGGTTTTGAGCCAAAAACTGTGACCTGTCCCAGGATTGGGCAAAAAAGTGTGACCTGGAGGATGAAGGAGATTTCAGTGCTGTTTTAGGGTTGAGATTTGGGTTTTTGTGATTGGTTACAGTGTTTCCTATCTATATACTGAAAAAGATGATGTATTTGTGAAAATATGGTAGATATACGGGTCAACTGGAGAGAGAGAGACCTGGGTACATTACAGTCAGAGATCCAGGTAGATCAAGGTGTCCGTCGTGTATTGGCCAGATTTGGGGTTCTAAAGTTTTTGGAGAACCCTTTGATGAGAGCTGGGGAGCCCTTGTTGGCCCAGATTGTCAGTTATTGGGATCCAAGCCATGAGGTCTTTGTAGTGCAGGGGCACAAGATCGAATTGACAGTCTAGGATCGGTATTTCCTGACTGGTCTCCCACCACTTGGGATGGTGGGAAATACGCAGCCAGTGTTACCGCGGGGGCGGAACATCATGGAGTTTTTGGAGCGACATTTTCGACCGGGTCTCCAAGTCAAAGGGACTCGGATACCGATCGGGGACCTAGAGAGATTAGAGACTGTAGTGAAGGTTGCAGCATGAAAGGTATTGACCCGTAACTGTGCACCCATCACATCATTGGGGGGAAGATGATGATCGTAGAGAGTGTGTGTAATGGGACCTACTATGGGTGGGCCCAGATGATGTTGGTGTCGTTAAAATGACAGCTGTCACTTTGCAAGCGGTAAGTGAACCACGATTTCTCGTATGGGACTGTATTGTGTTCCTTCTTTTTTGAGAAGATTCGGACCTTACGACCTCATGTACAGCTCCTAGATGGGGGCCCTAGAGAGCCCAGGATGCGCCGGTGGGGGCGGCTATTGTGTAGAGGAGGAGGAGGCCAGCCGATCGTGTTTGGACCGGAGTCTTTGCCCACTGACCGATGTCGTTACACACAGACTACCATCGACATATGGTTGTCATCAGGATTCTGACCACCATCTCGCCCGGTTTAGTATGGGGATCCATGGTAAGGACAAGTGTGATCATTCTTTTGGGTACAAGAAGATGGAATAGTAGACAGGTATTGATTCCATGTACTTTTATACACAGAGAGAGTTCGTAAAACCGCTTTGATATACAGACGACCCAAGAAGACTGTGAGCTACAGCCCCAGTGGATCCAGCGCTGAGCAATGAGGAGGCGCCGCCTCCTGGAGAACATTTGGCCGAGATGGAGGCTGTCACCGTTTCAGACGGTAGCAATACTTTCAGACTAATATACATATTGCTGCATTAGTCTACCCTCGACGGCGAATGTGCGGCGATGCATGCTTAAGGGCTTCGCTGGGACATGTGATCTACAGTCGCATATATATATGCTCACTGCCTTACCTCCGCCAGATAGTGATTAGGTGTGGGACAGGTAGTGCCCTCTAGTGTGTATGTAGGGACAGGTGGTGCCCCCAGTTTTAAGTTTTTTGTAACATGCTATGGGCATGTCATATGTATCAGAGTAGATGGACTCGAAACATATGTTTTGCGACACATATTATGGATATGCATCTGTTTTAATGATTATGAATGTTATTGTCTTGTATAAAATGCGTGTGATAAATTCCAATCTAGAACATGGTTTGCGATGCTATCTACATAGTGATTTTGTTCTCGAGGTACATGGTTGAAGGTTATGGTTTCAAATTCACGTATCAAGAGTTTCACTCGTAAATATCGTCTAAAGAGGATGGGATTATGCACACGATAAACACCATTTAGTTGCATGACAAGAAGTAAGGAATCTAAATGAACATGCAGATGGAGGATGCAATGAGAGAGGGCATCGACTAAGAGACCACGCACTGCATCGTATTCGGCCTGATTATTGGTGGCAGTACCAATTTAGACCCCGTTCAAGAGAACAAGGGCATGCAAGGGGGTGAAAATGGCCCAACCTGCCGAGGCTAGATTCCGGAAATAACAAATTGCACCATCGGCGTAACCGATATAGGGTGGGGACGGGAGGTCCTGCGGAATAGTGTTACAAGAAAAAAATGGGAGGAGGAGGAACAATGACGGCAGCGTAAGTGTATAGTAGACATCGAGTGGCAACTGCGGGAGGGAGTTCGATGGGCAGGATGGCTATGACTCATATACGAACTAGATAGTGGTATATGAGGGCTATAGGAGGTATGGCTGGGACTCGGGCTGCGGAGGTCAGCGTAGATATGGGCGGTGTTATCCCGTTTATGGGCAGGAAGGATGAGGTCATGGGTGGAGAAGGCTTCCAAGAAGGCATCCTGACGGGAAAAGAGGGGATGATGAGAGGAAGGGAAACCACATGACGCGGCAAAGCTACCTAAATCATCTGTATAGGAAGAAAGGCTCACATACGGATCGTCACGGGGGATGACAGAAGAACTTATAAACAAATGGTCAAATGATGTTGAGCCCAGGGTGGTCGCTAAAGGGGGATCGAGCGAAACAACAGGGGAGGATTCAAAGGGAATGTTCTCCAAGGGTCTCATAGAGGATGATAGGTAGAGAATGGTGGTAGTAGACTCCGTCATCTAGACATCAGGGGGGGGAATGTCGATGGGAGCGGGTGGATCCTCAGACTGACCTGAAGCATACTGCGCGAGTATGGGAGAGGCGGATTGATTTTGTTCAACCTCATACTCTCGAACTACCTCTAAAGAGGCGCGGTAATGCGTCAGGTGAGGACAATGGTGGGAGCAATGGCCATGGACACCGCACAGAGCATAGGGTTTGTTGGTGCAAATAATCTTGGGGTTCTTGGTTATGGACGAGGAAGGAACAGAGGCTTCAGGGACCGTAGACTCAAGGAACGCGACTTTAACCATGGGTTGAATACGGGGCAATTCAGGACAAGCATGGGTGGCATGACCGACGACATCACACAAGGCGCAAGGCTTTGCGGGCGAAGGAGGGGCCGGGTCAGTCGGGATGGCCTTGTCTTTGGATGCCCCCTTGCGAGCTTTGCCGTTCTTTCCTGGAGCTGTCACCACAGGGGTAGGGTCCTGGGGAGGTGTTGGGGGCATGGTGGCAACAGAGGAAGCGAGGGGGACTGGTTGAACTGGTGTCAAAGCAAGATAAGGTTTGGGGTGACCAGGTGGGGTAGCGGCTGGAGGGTTAAGGTACCAGACGGGTATACCCAGGGTCAGGTTGGGGAGAGAGAGGGTGGCCATGATGGGGACCGTATAGACTCCGGGAGGGGAAGCAAGGAAAGGTATCTGACTAGCGGGATAATGACCAGAAGGGACGGCTCCGAGATGGTTGAGGCCTGGGGGAACCGACCCAAGAGGATAGAGGGGTTCAGGGATACCAGCTGTAGGAGGAGGGCCAGAAGGAGGAGGTCCGACTGGCTGAGATGAATGGCTAGGAGCGGGTTGCGGTGGGCAAGGTTGAGGCTGAGGTTGTTGACTAGCCGAAGTGGGCCGCTTAAGGGCAGCCCGAGACGATTGCATCATGCAAACATTCGATAAGCTAGGATCAGAGACATGAGGAGGAGGGAGACCAGGGAAAGTTCCAAGCAAAGAGGAGTCTTTGTAGACGCCAGGAGAGACACTGGTCAAGGAATCTATAGTTTTTTTATTGGCTACAGAAGATATGTTCATCTCAGGGGAGGTCTGAGACTTTGGCTCATGATATGTCACCTGGTCGATGGTGACTATCTTTCCATTGTGAGGAAAAGACATCTTGCGAAAAACCGCGGATGGGACAGCAGACATGGCATAGGTGTAGCTTTGCCCCAAGAGAATGTTGTAATCTAGAGGGGCGTCGATGACTTCGATGTCAACGCAAACAGTCTTGCCCGCAAGAGTGATAGGAAAATTACGGAAGAGGCCAATGGGCTGGGAGGCGTGGCCATCCCTCGCTCGAAGGGTGATCGTGGAAGGGGCCAACTCATGAGATCCGAGTTGCTTCCAAACCGAAGCGGACATCACACAGGTGGATGCCTCCTCATCAATTATACACCGAGAAAAATTAGCATTCTAGATTTTGACTGGGATTTGGAAGGCTACGGAAGTAGGAAGAGAAGGATGTTTTGATTGATGGGCGTCGAAAACAATCATTTGGTCATCAGCAGGATCTACAGCGCCCATGGCAGATAGTAGAGCCTTATTTTGGGAAGGGCACGACTGGAGGAGTTCCAATGTGGAAATGGCAGCAGGAGACTGTGCCAAGTCATCTACTATGCTATACGAATGAGCAGCTCGACTAGGAGCAGCATTTCGGCGTAATGGTCTCAGGAATTTTAGGATGAACCCAACTGGGGTTGAGGGACATGGGTGGGACTGCGGGATGCTGAAAGAGGCTCTTAGAACCTGAAGAAGGGGACTCGGGGGCAGACTCAGCGGGAGTCTTGGGGTACTGGCGAGACCGAGTTTGAAGGTGAAGGTCGACGGTTGGGGATGGATCAGAGGTCATCATGAGGATCTAGTAATCAGAGGAACCAGAAGGGGAAGGTTGAGTGGCGACCTGTCCATCAGGTGGTTGGGTAGCCACGAATCCTTGCTGAGGGAAAGGATCAGTAAACACAGCTGGTTGAGGAGTGGTCACATTAGGGGGAGCATGAGGGGAGGTGGCGGGTCCCGGGTCGTGAGCCGAGGACCTCTACATCCCCATCCGTGGCAGAAGGACACCAGAGTGTAATGACCGTAAACACCGCAACACGAACAAGGCTTATTTGTGCGAATAGGCCTGTCCGGCTTGGGCTGAGTGCCCTGTTGCTGGTTAGCAGTGTTAGGGTCATTACCTTGAGGATTGGGTCCACGAGTACCAGGGGCATATTGATTTTATTGCCTTTCTGCCTTCTTTAAGAGGAAAGGGGAGTAGCCACGCCCTACTGTGCAAATACTTGCCCTGGAGGGGGCTGTAGGTGTTGTTGCTGGGGTTGAGAAGGCAAGGGAGGTGGAAGTGCAAATGCTGGAGGAGCTGGAGCACCAAGATGTGGATAAGGATAATGGTTAGGTTGGGAAACATTGAGGTAAACAGGAGGTTGGGCAAAAGGATGAGGCATGCCATATCCTGGATACATGCTACCTGGAGGGGGAAAAGTGCTAGAGGTGTTGGCCCCTCCCGGAGGGAGACCATAGCCCATAGGAGGTTGAGCATACGGATGAGAAAGGGCTCCAACGATATCGTCAGCGGAATGAGATGCCCCCGGGGCGTTAGCGCCACCGGGCCTGGGGAGGTCAAGAAGGACGGTATAAACATAACTAGACTGAGCATAGATCAAGTCATATTTTAAGGCTATTTGGAGGGCAGCTTCTTCGATTTGAGCGAAATGGGAGGCGACATCTTTTCCAATGGGAGGTAAGAGAGTGTGAAGGAACCAGTCCATATAAACCTGATCTTCGAAGGTGGGAGCTCGACACAAGCTCTGTCTTCTCCGCCATTCCTGGACATGAGTGGAAAGGCGGGTCGAAGAGGATTGACGGAAAGACATCAAAATCTCTGTACTAGTGTCGTATCGGAGAGGGAGCTGGAAATAAGATAAAAAGGCTTTGGCAATGGTCGCAAAGGTGGTATGGGAAGAGGTGGCCTGGTCAACATACCATTTAGAAGCTTCGTCCGTAAGCATGCGTTGGAACAACCGAAGATGGATGGAATCATCGGTAATGGAATTGGAGGAACACCACATGTGGAAAGATCGGACATGGTTGGTTGGATCTTCTCCAGCAAGGCCTTCGAACTTAGGGATTTCGGAGGGGAGCTTGGTTGGCATAGCAGGCCAACCAACATCATGGCGGATAGGGTCATTGATCAACTGATTGAGATCGGGGAGGCTGAGGCCTGCCATGTAAGGGAGAAAAGGTGCAGTCGAGGTAGTTCCTGTGGCGGTTCCACTAGTAGTAGTAGTCCCGACATTACGTCCGGGATTACCGCTAGCGTTAGGCCCTGGACCAGACATAGTGAAGGTGACAGGGGGAGAACCAGAAGTAAAAGGAGAACCCAATGAATCAGAAGAGGAGTCGGAGTGCGGACTCGGAGGAGGACTAACTCGACGACGGTGGGAAGGAGTAGGTCGACCAACCAGAAACTGAGGGTGAATGCCAAGAAGTCTCCGAGATGTGCGCCTTGGGGGCACAATGGTGACAACACAAACACAGCACAAGGGGAAGAAGAACGACCAACAAAGGCAGGGAGGTGTAGAATCAAGTGATTACAATGTCGAAACAAGGGTAGAAAGGTGCAGTGTCAATTTATTTTACAATGTTTTAAATTCTTTGCCTGGCGGTGTTAACCAGGATCTTCTTCGCTTAGGGTGAGTGTGTGTTGTGCATTAATTTTAATTTTTAAACCCAGAAGTTTTGAGAGAAAAATAAAAAGTGTGTTGCGTAACTGAAAATAAGGCTGTAGAGAATAGTATATAATGCTGAAATAACAGAAAATTAACAGCTAACAATGCATCGATCTAACCCAAAAAGGCGGGTCTCTTAAAACTAGTCTAAAAGAGGGAAAAAATCTAGTCAAAACACACTAAAAAGAGGCAAATAGGTCTAAGGTTAGGAGGGATAGGGATCTAAAGGAGAAATCTGCTGAAAAGAGTGCAGAACACAGCCAAGAAGCAGAGGCAAGGTGGCTGTAAAAAAGGGGGAAATCAGAAAAAAGCAGAAGGGGCAAGGAGGAGGCCCTAAAGGAAGGTCCAAAAAAAACTACAAGAGGTGATTTTAAAGGGAGAAGAGCTGATTTAAAGAGATCTGAGAAGGAGGTAGCAGATCTGAAAAAGGTAAGGCTGAAACTCTAAAAAATCAGACACCTGAAACAATTAAAACTCTTCCACCAAAAGTGGAGGGTACTGAAGCCCTAGGGGGCTATGTTCCCACTTAGATGAGAAAAACAAATCAGAAATAGGTCTAAACGGGCTGAGACAGAGGCTGGAAAACCCTGACAGAAGCTTCAGAAAAACCCAGAAAAGTTGCAGAAAAATAGCAGAAAAACTGGCAGGTTGCAGGTTCTGACCTGTTTTCTATGCAGGTCGCAGATAATGGGCTAAAAAGTGCGACCTGGAGTCCAGGTCGCAGTTTCTGGGCTGAAAAGTGCGACCTGAAGCTCCGAGTGTCCCGGCGGCATATTTCTGAAAAGTTGAATAGGTCTAAATCTAAGCAGACAAAGAGAATGGAAAACCCTACGTGCTTCCTAAAAACCCGGTGCTGCGTAAAAATAGCGTAAACCGGCAGTGTCGTGGTGTTCTCGACCTCGTTTTCTATGCAGTCGCGTATAATGGGCTAAAAATTGCAATTGGAGTCCAAGTCGCGCTTTCTCGGGCTCAAAAGTGCGACTTGAAGCAATGAAGAGTCCATGAGCCATGTTAGTATGAATCTTTTGTCGAAGCGTACGAAAAAAGACCACTTTAGCTACGCATAACTTATAGCCCTAACATCAAATATGGCTGCCAATATCTTCAGATCTGCAGTTAGTTGATCAAGACAAGAGCTGCAAAAACCAGATCTATGCATAGAAAGACATTAAGTAGTAAAAAGAAGGTTTTGCTCCATATATCCAATAGACAAGACAAGAAAAAATTTTGAAAGAATTTTTTGTATTAAGGGCACCTGGGAGGAAAACAAGAAGATGTTTCCAATTCTCCTCAATGGGATGGGTTCTTGGAAGTCCTCAGCACTTCAGATCTAGCATTTCTCTCTCCCGTTGGTGTAGAAAACCCAGACAAAGATAGAACTCAAAGGGAGCTCACACAGCAAATAATGGAAAATATGACAATGATAATGGCTCAAAGTTAGACCAAGAGTATAGATCCAGAGTGATCTAATAGGCAACAAAAGGTGAAGAATGGTAGGAGAAACCCTCCTATTTATAACAAAATATTGGGTCATTCTAGATCTTGGTGCATGATTAAAATAATTTTAACCAAATCTAGATCCACCTTTTATGGAATATTTTATTATATTTGTTGGAGGGAAAAAGTATTTGACTTGGGTCAAATCCCTTTATTTGTGAATAATAAATAAATAAATGATTTATTTATAATTTTAAGGAAGTGGTTGAAAGATAATCAAATAAATAATGATTTATTTAATTATTTATGGGTGATTTAGTCATATTTAACAAGGAATATTAATTAAATAAGATTTAAATAATTATTCCTAGAAAATAATAAGATAAATAAAGATTTATCTAATTAATTTCTTTGTTTTGGGTTAAACATGACCAGGAATAATAATTAAATTATTGTTTAATTAATTATTCTTTGAGGAAAATCAAACAAATATAGGTTTGTTTAATATTTCCTTTTGGGGTTTCCTGTTTAGACCATAAACAACCTAATAAATGTTTTTTATTAAGTTATTTTACATAGTGAAAGCAATTTTACTTAGGGTAAAATTGGTCTTACATGGTGTACTTGGGTCCATCTAATGATAGTAGGTTAGATGACCAAAAAATGGTGTAACAAGCCAGAAATTTTCTTTTGTTATGCAGCAAGAATTTGAAATTTCTTTACTTGGGGAATTAACATTCTTTCTTGGCTTACAAGTGCAACAAGAAACAGATGGCATATTTATATCACAAGCAAAATATCTTAAGAAAAATCTGAAGAAGTATGGGATGGGAGACTGCAAACCTGTGAGTACGCCAATGATAATTGGATGTAACCTCAGTTCTCATGATGATTCTCCCACGGTGAATCAACCAGAATATATATCCATTATTGGAAGTCTGTTATATCTAACTGGGACAAGACCAGATATCATGCATGTAGTCGGGATTATTGGACGATTCCAAGCTAATCCAAAAGAGTCTCATCTTCAGGCTGTAAAAAGAATATTCAAATATCTACCAGGGACTCAAGACTTTGGTCTATGGTATCCAAAGAATTCTAATGTCACTCTTCATGCTTACACAGATGAATATTGGGCTAGAAATGCTGATGATCGAAAAAGCACTAGTGGTGGTGCATTCTATATGGGGCCCCAATTAGTATCTTGGTTCAACAAGAAAACAAATTCTATTGCCTTATCTACAGCAGAAGTAGAATATGTGGCTACCACATCTTGTTGCACACAACTTCTTTGGATGATGCAGACTCTACAAGATGTTCAAATCAAATGTTCACCTCCCATCTCCATTTTATGTGATAATACAAGTGCTATTAGTATCTCAAATAATCCTATTATGCATTCCAAGACTAAGCACATTCCTATCAAGTATCACTTCCTATGTGAAAAATTGCTTGAACAAAAGGTTAAATTGGAGTATGTTCCCTCCAAAGAACAAGTTGCTGATATATTTACTAAACCTCTTCCCAGGGAAGCATTCGAATATCTCAGATAGAAGCTGGGAGTTGCCTCTTCCTCTCTAATCAAATTTTCTTAATTTCAGAAGTTTAAATTTGGTACACTGGTTTCATAAAGACGAATCGCGTATATACACAAGTTTATGTGCATAAAACCACATATGGGTTTTGCTGACAGAAATTCTCTGGGTCAGTGCTCAAAACAGTTGTGGTGTTAATGGGTAATCTATGTTGTTGTTCCAGTATTCATATTTCTAGATCATTCCCTGATGAAGATGCTTTGATGAATTGGTTTTTTAAGGTGTTTCGGATGCATCAGCTTAGGGGGAGCACCTGTCTTGTTGAAAAGGATGCATTGTGGGCATTCTGATTGGTTTCTGATATATTATCTCTCTCTTGAGATCTTTTGGTCCTGTTAATGACATGTCATTTCTGTAATTTTATGAAAAGGGAATGTTGACACTCATGATGTAAATTGTTCTATTCAGTCATGTAAGGACTTTTTCTACTTTTTAAACCCACTTGGTTGGGTAGTTGAGTCAAATATGTAATTCCACTTGGTTGGATCATTGATGATGGAAAGGTCATACTTGGTTGAGTTATAAAGTCATGTACTTCATTGAAAAAATATTTCTGAAGATTCAGCATGAACTCAGGGGGAGCATGGTCAAAATAGTGCCCTTTTTCGTTAATGTCAAAGGGGGAGAGGATTTTAGGTGTTTGAATAATGGTTATGTTTAATGTATCTATCTGTTGTGGCGATCAAACACCATCATGGTTGCCATCAAGTCCAAAGGGGGAGATTGTTGGCAATATGATTCTTATGTATTAAAATGTTGTCCTTTATGGTAACTCTCTGGTAAAAGATGGAGTATATGTCTTCAATATAAGCTCAGGAGTTTATCAAAAGAAATGTGGAATGTCCAACAGAATATTTGGTAATATTCATAATGAAGGTTCTATACGTGGGTTTATCCAGGCCAAGTGGCGTATACACGTGGATAATAATGATCCAAGTCACGTATGCCTTTTGTGCTCTAAAAATAAGATACCAGGAGGCATTACCATGGTATTAGCCCATAGGATTGAGTGTTATGTCATCTATTTTTTTTCACCCAAGAATACCATCGGCAGCTGTGTGGTTTTGACCCATGGTATTGGTAAAGGCTAAATATATATAAGGAGAAGAAGATCATAGTGCAAAGGAGTGCAAGTGTAAGGGCTATCACTAAATACTTCTCTCTGAAGTATATCTGCATAGGATGAACTCTGTTTTATTGAAAATTTTGAATCTATGATGCACCCTTGGATAGATTGATGGATCACGATCTCTAGACCTAAAATGACTATGTTCTTGCATGAACCATTGAAGATATGATTAGATCTGAGACCTCGCACATGTTTGCTGAAGTAGAGTGAACAAATCTGGGTAAGTTCTATAGATCTGAAACATTTTGCAGAATTAATATTTACAAATCTATACGCTAGTTCATCTCAGTAAAAGTGAGTATATATGTGGCTTTGTTTCAGAAAAGGCGCGTATGGAAGTTAGGGTTTTCTGGACCTTATTGCAGAGGCTTTCTGTTTATTGTTGTTATTTTTCTAATGTTTGTCAATGAATTCTTCATGTAGATCTGGGTAGCTTGAACGTTGTATATGCTGCTAAGTTGATTATGTACAAGTATGATCAATGAGTGAGTAAATATGTTTTATGATGTTTGACTGATCAAGGGTTCTGCAATCCTGAAAATATATCTGACTGAAAGCCTCAGATCTGGATCTGAGACTGACCATATTCTGAAAAATAGTATTCACAGATCTATATGCAGGTTGGTGTTAAGGAAAGCACATATACACGCGGGTTCAGTGAAGCAAAGTAGCGTATGATTTTTGAGATAATGAATGTTCAGGGTTGAATATTATTCTGCATACTAATTCTAAAATTCGGTTATTACAGTGTTTTGATTACAGTGATCTCAATGTTCGGTTTGATGTATTGGGTGAATTTTATTGTTGTTGATATTTATGAAGGGTTGTGTTGAAGCTGTGTGATCTAGTGTGAAAATTGATGAAATGTGGTCTACAGTGATTATGAGGATTGAAGCCTTCAATGTAGAAGTAGAAGCTTCCTTCCAGTAGAAGCTGGTATTCAGATCAGGGGGTTGAAGCTCCCTTCCAGTAGTGCCTGGTAAACGAGATCAGGGGGTTGTAGCTCCCTTCCAGTTGCAGCTGGAAAAAGAGAGAAGGTTGTAGCCTTCTGCAGGTAGATGCAGAAAAAATCAGCAGATAATCATCAATTGATCATATAAATTATAGGACCCTAACATGCCTCACATGAATTCTTCTGAGAAAATCAACCTGAGTTGACCTAGCACAAGCATAACATGTATCATAAAGGGTCATATAACATGACATGTTATATGGTATAAAAGAGAGTCATGCATGTTTATTTCAAATCTTAAGTGATAGTGGAGAGAGGGTCACATGTGGGTCCCCTCCTCCACTATCCTCTCATATCTCCTTCCATATGTAACTTCAATGTATGTCAATGTTAAACCATCAACCATATAAAGTGCACCTCTTTTAAAAAATTTACTTTACATTAATTGTTTATATATATATATATATATATATATATATATATATATATATATATATATATATATATATATATATATATATATATATATATATATATATATATATATTATTTAAAATATTTTCATTTTATTTTTTTATATTTTTTATATATTAAAACCAAAAATTAAATCAAATTTCCTAGCACTGTCATTTTTCCAGCATACAACTAGTTTTGGTCATCCAACTTTGAAAAATAATAACTTGAGTTTTACTCAACAAAATGAGGCAAATGAGGGCTCATTGTGCTCTGTGTTGAAATTTGCAACAAGAAACAGTGAAATTGACATCCAAAAACAACATGACAACACACACACTAGTGTGGGACCACAGGTCACACAGTGATGGGTCCAAACGATACATTAGTGTGCAAGCCAATTTATTTAATAAATTGGAAATGTGTCTACTTTAATTTTCCCTTAATTAAATTGGACAATAAATTGTAATCTTATCTCATAAAAACTTGTAATAGTTACTTGAGTGTGATAGACTTAGTTAGCTCATGAATTTCGAGTTGAGGGTGGTTGGTGAGGCATGCAAAGTGATTCTATTATTTTTTTAGTCCAAGTTGCAGTTAGTGCATTAGTTTAATGCATGAGAAATCAGTTAACTCAATTAAGTGAGTTAAATAACTAGTTGTAACTGATTTTTGCAGTAGTGAGAGGTCAAGTGAATTAAATCAGATTTAATTCACATGTAGTGATCTGTCAAGTGACTAATGATGTACTATTAATAGCTGCATGCATGTCAATTCCAGTGGAGACCGAGTTAAGACAAAGGTTAAAGGGAAGTTGACTATCAGTTGTATTTTTAGAAAACTCCTTAGATGCATTTTAAACACCACGGGATTGCCCATGATGCTTGTGAAATTAAGGAAGGTTGAAATTACTAAGGAATAGGGATTTAATTCCTCATGAATTGCATGAGAAAGGTAAGATGAAGGAAAACTGAGAATTGGCTATGTTAGCCCGATTTTGTCTGGATCAGTGTGAGACAATTAGTAGAGTGCATGAGACCTTGTTAGAAGAGTGCATTGTAATTGTTTCATGATTCCTTAGTTCATTATAGAATATATATAGAGGGGTTTTGAGCAGGTTTCTTTCCCTGGGAAAAATATTTGTGTTGTGGATTTATTTTCTTCTTTCTTTTACTTGGCGTGATTGTGCAATCGTGTTTAATTTCCGTAGAATTACTTGTAGAAGGATTTGGTATTTTTCTCTAGTATATTGCATGATCAGATTGAATCCATTGGAATACATATTGTTTGTATAATTTCTACATGGTATCAAAGCACCAAAAATCAAAATAGTGGAGAAGAAATTGAGTTTGTGTTGAACATTATTCAAACTTGCAAATACTTTCGTTGATGCGATGAGCATATCAAGATGGCTTTCAATGGCTTGATATTGAAATATGTACTCAAGGGTAGTTCTAATTATATCACATGGAAAGACAGAATGGAGGCAGTGTTGTAGGACAACGGGTTGAAATAATTCATTGATAATGAAATTCCCAAGCCCGTAGTAGCAGACGCCACTCTTCTTGATGCTTGGAAAAGGAAGGTAGCAAGGGCGAGAAGGATCTTATTAGAGGGAGTACAAGACCGCATTGTCGCAAGTATCCATGGAAATCGACTCCATATGCAATGTGGAAGGATTTGACAGATTTTTTTTAGAGTAGTAGTGACCACAGAAAATTGGCATTGAAGGACAAGGTGAGGAAAATCAAGAAGGAAGAGGGCAAGACAGTACCAACATAATTGGAGAAGTTCACATAGTGTCGATATGAGATTGAAAGTGTTGGTGTGACTATAGAAGATGATGACTTGGTGAGCCTAGCACTTCTAGGCCTTCCCAAGAGTTGGCATATTTATCAGGACTTTGTCAATGGGAGGGAGAAGTTACCAGATTGGGAGCGACTTTGGTCAGATTTGGTACAAGAAGAATCCAGGTAGAATACCAGGGATGGATCCTCATCCAAGACTAATGACGAGGAATATTGTTCCTTGGCCAGTAAGGTAAATAAGGCCAAGGGAAATAAATCCCAAGGCAAATTTGGCAAGAAATACTTGTCCAATATCAGATGCTTTCACTATCACGAGCATGGGCATTATGCTACAAATTTTCCACAAAATAAAAGAAAGAAGGAACCTGCATTTGCAGCAGGTGAAGCATTGGCTTCACAGTCAAAGCTTGATTTTACACTCATTTCATGCATGGTAAACACTGTAATGGGTTGGATGTGGTATTTATACAACGATGCCTCGTTACATATGATGGGGGATATATATCTTCAGTGACTTGGAGGAGAAGGACCTCTAGCAGAACATAGAGTTTGGAGATGACGGGAGGTATAGCGCGACAGGCATAGGTACAGTTACCTTGCATTAGGAGAATGGCTCCCATTTCATACTAGCAGATGTTTTGTATGTTCCATGCCTAAAGAAGAATCTTTTCTCCATAGCGGTATTGGAAGACTGTGGTTATGAAGTGATGTTTAGAAAAGTAAAACTTTTCCTTAAACACATAGCCATGGGATAGGTGAAGTAGATCAGTTCCAGAGTCAAGAACATGTATGCTCTCGAGGTTGAGGATGCATGCAAGGATTTGAGGAGAAAATTAGTGGTTAATGACTTGGTGGTTGAGAGGGAGAAGTTATCTCTCAACATACATCCTCAGAAGCAGTCTCAGAAGTTTGTGGAGCAACCACAATTTGAGAAGAAAAGAGGAGACCAAGTGGAAGAGTCCACTCAAGAAGATACCACTAGGAGGGGGAAATTTCAAGCCATATGGGCAGAGGGAGTACATGCAATTATACCTCCAGGTGTGAGGTGGGGCGATGTGCAAAATTAATCCTAGGAAGAAATTGGTCGGGATTCATTGAGATGGTGTGTCTCATGGATTGAACCTGGCTACGAGGATCCCACAGTACAGCAGTAACAGGAAGGATTTGTTAGATTGATGCAGTAAAATTTCAGGAAGATAGAAATTAGAGTGACAGGTGTTGGATATTGGAGCACAGCTCAGAGTTGGCAGCAGTGCAGAGTGCATGGATGTAGATGTCAACAATGCAGACAGTCTAGTAGACATGTGTAGAAACTAGCATCAGTCAGAAGAATCTGACGACAGATGCATTATATTGATTGAGTTTTTTGAGGCTATTCAGTTTCATAATTGTTGCATGCAAGAGTTTCATGTGCAAACTACACAAGGGAATCGTTGCATGCAAGATTTGCATGTGCACATGCAAGAACATTCCAAAGGTACCAGATTGGGATATATTGATTCCTTTCTTGTTGAGAAGGAGTGTTGAAATTTGCAACAAGAAATAGTGAAATTGACATCCAGAAACAACATGACAGCACACAACCTAATGTGGGACCATAGGTCACACAGTGATGGGTCCAAGCGATACATTAGTGTGCAAGCCAATTTATTTAATAAATTTGAAATGTGTCTAATTTATTTTTCCCTTAATTAAATTGGACAATAAATTGTAATCTTATCTCATAAACACTTGTAATAGTTAAATGACTGTGCTAGAATTAGTTAGCTCATGAATTTCGATGTTAGGGTGGTTGGTGAGGCATGAAGAGTGATTCTATTAGTTTTTTAGTGCAAGTTTCAGTTAGTGCATTAGTTTAATGCATGAGAAATCAGTTAACTCAATTAAGTGAGTTAAATTCAGTCTAACTAGTTGTAATTGATCGTTGCACTAGTGAGAGTTCAAGTTAATTAAATCATATTTAATTCACATGCAGTGATCTTTCAAGTGACTGATGATTTACTATTAATATATGAATGCATGTTAGTTCCAGTGGAGACCCAGTGGGGACAAAGGTTAAAGGGAAGTTGACTATCAGTTATATTTTTAGAAAATTGCCTAGATACAGTTTAAACACCACAGGATTTCCCATGATACTTGCATAGTTAAGGAAGGCTGAAATTCATAAGGAATAGGGATTTCATTCCTCATGAATTTTATGAGAAAGGAAGGCTAAAGATAGTTTGAGAATTGGCTAAGTGTTGGCCCGATTTTATCTGGATCAGTGTGAGACGATTAGCAGAGTGTAGGAGACTCTTGTGACCTAACAACAATAATAATGTAAGGGCACAACAATAACAATACTGGCTTCTATGGGGTAGAACAATAACAATAATTTCTTCTATGGAGCATAATGTAGGAATTTACATAACAATAATAATGTAAGGGCACAACAATAACAATACTGGCTTCTATGGGGTAGAACAATAACAATAATTGCTTCTATGGAGCACAATGTAGGAATTTACAGAGTAATTTCCTTAGATAAAACACCAAAGGTCACCTATCAAAAATAGATCACAAATCAGTACACCAGTATTTGACGTGGTTAAAACCCTCAAAGAGGGAAACAGTCCATGGCCTAAGCCAACGCAACCACTTCAGGAAATTTATTAATATAAAGAAAGAAAGTTTACATAAGCTTCTCTCATAAACGGTCACTGGAAAAATTACCCTCCATGCTCTTTAAATAGAGATCATGGACCAACCGGGTTTTAAGCCATAGATCAAGTGTCGATAATACCAAGGAGACAATGAACCGTCGGATCACTACATATCATGACCATCGTATTATAAGTTACAAAGGTGCATAGTAAAGAAACACAATTTACCTAACTCTATGCTAGACCAATTTATACTTATCTATTTCCTATGTGTCAGAATCTCCTAACATCCCCCCTTAAGAACAACTTGGGATCGGATAGAAGGATTTACAAAGGTGACAAAATAGGAGAAGGAAGGATTCATTAGAGCCTATCCCCCCTTAATGATAAATTTCCTGAACTCCAAGCATAGATCGAAGTGTGGTAAACTTCACTTTTGTGAGAGCCAAAGATATCAACAACTTGATCATTGGTTGAACAATAATGCACTTCAAGAACATGAACATGAATGAGATTTCTGATGAAATGTATGTATAGCTCAATGTGTTTCATGTGCTGATGTTGAACTGGATCTCTGCATAGTTTAATAGCACTTTGATTATCACACCAAAGTGTACTTGGATGTTTCTAATGAACACCAAATTTGGATAGGATCTAATGAATCCACAGGGATTCCTTGTTGGCTTCAACAGCACCATGATACTCTACTTCTATAGAAGAAAGAGAGATGGCCTTTTTTTTTTACAATACCATGTAATAGTTCCTGAACCAAGAGTGAATACATAACCTGTAGTAGACTTTCGATCATCAGGGTCACAAGCCCAATCAAAAACAGTGAAACCAACCAACAATGGAGATGCTCCTGCACTGTAATGAATCCCAAACTGAACTATACCTCAAATATATCGAAGTATTATTTTAGCTACTTTCCATTGACTTTCATGAGGTTTTTGCATAAACCGAGCAACAAGACCAACAGCAAAGGAAAGGTTGGGATGGGTATGGGTTAGATATAGAAGTTTACCAACAAGTTGAAGGTATAAGGTAGCATCAACTTCAAGGGATGTGTACAAGTGACTAAAAGCTTGACTCCAGACTGAAAGGGATAAGGGTTTGGCTTATAGTCTTCCATGTGAAAGTGGCATAGAAGATCACAAGCATACTTGGAGTAAGAAATGGTAATACCTTCTTTGGATTGTAAGACTTGAAGACCAAGGAAATAATGCAAGTGTCCCAAGTCTGTCATTTCAAACTTATTTTTGAGGCTAGAATTCACATGGTTTATGTGGTTTGGATCACTACCAGTAAGGATAACATCATCAACATTAAGAACAAGGATGATTAAGGACTTATCCACTTTCTTGGTGTAGACAGTGTTGTCGAAATGACATCTAGAAAGCCATTTTCTAGGATAAAATTAACCATTTTGGCATACCAAGCCCGAGGGGCTTGTTTGATACCATAGAGATACTTCCTAAGGCAACAAACAAGGCTAGAGTTGGTTTGGATAAAGCTAGGGGGTTGTTCCATGTAGATTTATTCATGCAATTCCCCATGTAAGAAGGCGGATTTAACATCCAACTGATGGACTTCCAATTTAAAGGAGGCATCAAGGGAAAGAATAAGGTAGATAGAATTCATTTTGGAAATAGGGGAAAAGGTTTAAGTATATTCAGTGCCTTCAACTTGTGAAAATCCTTTAGCAACAAGACGATATTTATGTTTATCCACTTTTCCATCTGGTCCAAACTTTGTTCTATGAACCCATTTGCATCTGACAAGTTTTCTTCCCTTTGGAAGAGGAACAAGATCCTAGGTATCGTTTGCCAATAAGGAATGATATTCTTCATTCATAGTTGCATCCCAATCTAGATGACTTAAATATTCTTCAAAGGTATCTAGATCATGATTTTTTGGAACTTAAGCCAGTAAGGAAGAGGCTCTGTTGAACTGAGAACATGTATGATGTTGATCTGTAGGGTCACCTGCAAGAGAACCTATTGCATCTCGAGTAGAGAGGACCCATTTTGGAAGTTGTGGAGTTGAAGGAAGATCCTGAGGAGGTGGATGAGGAATTTCATCCTCGTTGTCATCAACCAAAGTAGAAGGAATGTTGTCAGAAGCATAAGAGATAGAGAGAGGTGGCACATATGCTGAATTAGGCTCGTAGGCCAAAGGTGGCACACCCGTCGAACCAGGCTCATAGGCCGATATATTTGAATCAAATTTTACATCTCTTCTAATGATTACATTTTTGGATTTGGGTTGAATAAACCTATATCCTTTGACATCTTCATAATATCCAAAAAAAATGCATTTTTCACTCTTAGGTTCTAAGGCTTTATGTTTCTCATTAGGAATATGGACCCAAGCTTCACTTCCTAAAACACGAAAGTGACTTACATTTGGTTTGATTGAGCTCCAGGCTTCTTCTAGAGTGATATTCCTTAAAACCTTGGTAGGAGTGTGATTTACTATTTAATTTGCACAGTTAATTTCTTCTGCCCAAAAATTAAGACCAATTCCTTTAGATTGAACCATACAATTAGCCATTTCTTTTATAGTGCAATTCTTACTTTCAGTTACACCATTTTGTTGTGGACTATATGGAACAATATGTTGCAATTGAATGTCATGCTCAATGAAAAATTGGATAAATTTATTGTTAACATATTATCCTTTATTGTCATATCTTAACTTAAGAATGTGATGTCCATATTGTTTCTCAAAAAAGGCCTTAAAGGCCAAGAACATGTTAAAAAATTCACTCTTTAGTTTTAAGAAGTATACCCAAGTGTGTCTGGAAAAATCATCAATTAAAGTTAAGTACTTGTAGCCAGAGAAAGAAAAAACTGGAAGTGGACCACATAAATCACTATACACAAGTTGCAAAGGGGTTGAAGCGTGCCAAGAGGCATGTTTGTTAAAACTATCCCGATTATGTTTTCTGAGTACACAACCGGAACAAACACCATCTCGGCAAGATATAATAGGAAGACCTGTCACCATATTTTCTTTACATAGAGTTTGAAAAGAATGATATCTTAAGTGACCAAATCTCTCATGCCAAAGTTTTCTCACTTCATCATTATGAGCAACAAAAACGGAGGGAAGACATGATGACCCAAAGTTTTCAAACTTATACAACCTTGTGGAATGATCAACAATGATAGTAGCTAAAATATGTCTAGGATCTCTTAGGTCCTTAATTACAACATCATGAGGTGAGAATTCTATGATTTTCCCTTCACCTGAATGATGTATCTAATAAACAAATAGAAGGTTGCAGGACAAGGTAGGAACACATAATACATCATTAAAATGACCATTATCTAGATGAATGGTTCCAAACCCTACAACACTAAGAGATCTATCATCACCAACATAAATATTTTTGGTGTTACAAACATTTAAAGAAGAAAACATGGCTTTATTTTTGGCCATGTGGTAAGAGGTGTTGGGTGCAGGAATTACACTTAAGCTAACTCCTCAACACTTAATTGTCAACCCGGGGGTTTCGTAAACTTAGAGACGAAGCACAGGCAATGCCATAAGTGGTATGAAATTTTCCTATTCCTCTTCCTACTTCTTAATTTAAATATTGCATAATCAAACATAAGACAATTTCAAAGGCAATCGACGCCAAAGCATTTCTAGTGTTGGAATGTAAAAGAATGAATTTGCGAGGAAATCAAGTAAAGGAACTTTCACACAACTGAAGGAATTCTTAAATGATGAAATGAATTCTATGTTTATCTTTATTATAGATTGTTAACAACTAAACAAGTTTTCCCTTGCAATGATCTGCTTTTCCAAATGATTTTCCTTCTACACTAAGAAACAGTTCATGTACTCTTGCAATTTGCTTGCACTAGTGCAGGTACAAACTTAAGTGAAAAAATATACTTTACCATCTTTAATGAAGACTTATGTCTTTGTGTAGGTGCTCTAAGCCGTAAGGCTTAGAGCACTCTATTCCTATGACAAAAAACTAGCCCTTGCAGTGGGATAAATCTTCCTTCACCAAAGTTTCCAATTACTTTCGAAAAGAATTAAAAGACGTGTTGAAAAGAATTGCAATTGTAGGCTGAATTCTGAGTTAAATTTCACACAAAAAAAGGAATACTTTAATTAATTGATCTTAACAATGACAATAAACATCGCAATGTAGGAACAATCCTTAACAATCAAAGCAACAGTCAAAGTAATTTGCATGCAATCAAACTATATTTCGGTAATTCACTTATAACGTTACAGGTTACTTCTGATCCTTTCTCTCAAGTCGTGAGCTGCAAGTTCAAAGTGTAATGTTTATAATGGTGTCCTTTCTTAATTCATGTAGTCATTCTTAGAACCTTCAGAAGTTTGACTTTTAATAGTGAGAATTATTACTTTGAATTAATAATGCTTTACTTGCATGAATAAGTGAAATCATAAACAGAAAAAGGAACGAAACACTTGCGGTGAAATAATTTAGTAAACCGAAGAGTAGAATTCGACATGAACTGGTGCAAGAAGAAACTTCCTACACGATCTGAGCAGAAGAAAAATAAGGAAGGAATTGCAAAAAGAAATTGTAGGAAATAATTGCAAGAAAGGATTGCAGGAAAGAAATTACATGAAAGAAATTAACTTAATTCAAACTTCACACAAATCTGTTTCACGCTTTGACTAGGAATGAATTTAACTCAGAACTCTGAAACAAAAATGATAATAATTAAACCACGCATCTGCAAGTAAATAAATACACACGAACCTTTTAAATGGAGAAATCATAAGGGTAAATGAGATGGGTTTGCTGGGCCCTAGCCAACCAGCTTGTTTCTCGTTTAGGAAACGAAACGATTCATCACCTAATAAATGCATAAATAATATTTAAGCATAGTGTGAAGAAATCATGGCATGTTTCCTTTTATTAACTTTGATTAGCAAACATTCATGATAATGCAAGTCCAGCCCAGAATGAGGGCGATACGAAATTACGAAATAATAAAAATTACAATCTCCAGATATTGCTAACTTAGCTCTACCTAAGATATACATTATATACAGTCTTTCGGCCTATAGCCATAATCTGCTAATTACAGAGCCATTTCCAATTCAAGCCTTTCAGCCGAACGGACCAACAAATGATATTACAAAACCGGCTAATGGTTATAACACAGCACAAGCTTTGCTGGTCGTAGACCATGTCTTTGGCAAGGATCCCTGACTATACTCCTCCTATATCCATCTTTAGATAATCTGCACAGAACTAAGAGACGTGGATAAAAAACGCACGCATGGAATGATCAACTGTTGCGGAGATCACGGAGCAACATGTGTTGGCGGGTGCAGGAATCTTCCTACACTTAATCACGTTACATAATAATTAGCAATTAGTTTTTCAATTACTTTTAGGAAGGTAATAATAAGTTACAAGAAATAATTAAAAGCATGAAATCTATATAAAATAATTAATTAAGCACCTAATATATCTTAATTATGAAATACTTCATTAATGGTTTATTCATTAAATATTTTATCGTGGAATGATCAGTATGTACAAATACTTCATATCTTATGATGTAGTGTCTAAATTTATTAATGGAAAATATTACAGCTAAAAACTCTCAGTAACTGTGTAATTTAATTCAGCAGGTGACAAGTTTTTACTGATGAAGTAAATTCCATAGGATTTTTTATCTTCTTCTTGTCCTAAATTTGCACCAATAGTAGTATCTAAGGCATCAAAGGAAATATGAAATGGCAGGGACCATTTTGGTCCTCTCAAAACTGGTGCCTGAACTAGTTTTTCCTTCAATGTATCAAAGGATTGTTAGCAAGCTGTGGACCAAGAAAACTCACTGTCCTTAACCAAAAGTCAGAAAAGAGGGGTAGCTATCCTAGAGAAGTTCTCAATAAATCTCCTATAGTAGCACTTTTTCTAGATTCTCGAGGGCTCCCTAAAATGAATCACCAAACACAAAAAAGTCATCCATATGGATTTCTACACACTCAAGGTCAGCAAAAATAGCTAAGGTTGCCCTTTGAAAGGTAATCGGGGCATTACATAGCCCAAATGGGAGTACTAGGTAGGCGAATGTGCCCCATGGACCTGTAAAAGTGGTTTTATCTTGATCCTCGGGTGCAATCTGTATCTGGTTATAACCATTAAATCCATCTAGAAAAGAAAAGTACTTCTTATCAGCAAGGGTATCAAGTACCTGATCTATAAAAGGAAGGGGGGAGTAATCCTTAAGATTGGATTTATTCAATTATCTATATTCAATGCAAATGCGCCATCTCCCATATTTTTTCGGGGCTAATACCAATGGAGATACCCATTGGCTATCAGAAATAGGATAGATAAAATCAGCATCCAAGATTTTTTGCAATTCTTCTTTTACAACATCTCTTAGAGCTGGATGCATACACCTTTGGGGTTGTCGGACAGGTCGGGCTCCTTCCTAAATATAGATATGGTGAGTACAAGTTTCACGAGGGATTCCTTTCATATCTGCATAGCCCCATGCAAAGGCATCAAGACGGTTTCGCAACAAATTCACAAGCTACTCTTTCTGGGATGATTCCAAGTATAAACTGATGTGTAAAGATTTACCCCAACTAATATCAACAAGAGTAGTATCAGGCTCAAAAGTACATGGAGGTGTGACCAAAGATGGTGGTGAGGGAGGTAGAGAGTCGTGACTTTCCTGAAAATCTAGACTGGAAATTTGACTCAATAATTCAAAATTAGGCATAGTGTCTAGATTGTTTAGGAAGTCTTGAATCTCACCCTCCTGTGAGGACTCGGCATATTGATGAATCATGGAAACAAAATGATTCTTCTCATCACTATTGTAGTCTAATCATAAAGCGTCTTTGAGCTCTTGAATGGATCTAGCGGGTGGATACAAGGTGACCTTCTTCCTAGATTCTCCATGGGAAATATACATATCACCATAACGACATCCAATATAAGCATCGTTCGTAGCAATCCATGGTTGTCCCAAGATCAAGGGATGTCCTCCCACAGGATTCTTTGGCTGAAGCATAATGAATTCCATAGGATATTCCCAAGAATCTAAAGAAACAACCGCATCATCCAATACCCCTTCCAACTTGATTTTAGATGTGTATGTTAGTTCTAGCACAGTGGGAGTAGGATGAATATGGACCAATCCAAGTTGATCCATGGTTTTCTTGGTCATAACATTAATGGCTACCCCTGAGTCTAAAATTACATTAGAGACAAGGACATCACCTATTTTAACAGAGACAACAGGATTTCCGGGGTCAGTATATTTCTCCATGTGCATACACCTCGTCATTAATTTTGCTGATATCCCGACAAATTGAATGGTTTAAGGTTCTAATATTCTCCTCCCTGGCTTCTTGAGACAGATTTCCATAATTATTTTTGTACATATGAGGATTTCTTTTATATATTGGATCAAATGCGCCTTTATTAAAAGGTTCATAAGCTCAGAAGCTAGGATAGACTCAGGAATGGGGTCATTATTCTCCACAACTAGCCTCTCTGGATAGGGAGTCCGGTTGGAAGAATATGGTAAAGGCTCTTAGGGTATGGGGATAGGCTGAATGGTGACATTATTTTCAGAATGTTTAGGAGTTTCCTCTTGACATTTCTCTTTGATAATCACCATGGGTTGCTTATGTTTTTATGTGGCTACTATCTTCCCCGATCTCAGCTGGAGATCATTGACTCCAACTGGCATGGACTGATATCTCGGTAAGGAAAGTGGGTTCATATAATGGATCATTTTTACCACTTTATTATTGGGGTTGGGTAAGGGTTGGGAAAACAGCTGAGGAGGTAGAAACGGTGGAGGTAAACGGAATGGCGGCATTGTTTGACTCAGCTGAGGTAGTGATGGTTGTGGCATTAGGTAAGGTGCATATGTAGGTGGGTATGATTGCATAGGTTTAGGATAGGGATGATGTGAATGGTTTGACCCTTTCCATCCTTGTTTCCAATATTGGGAGGGTTTTCCATAATGATATTGGTTCCCATGCTGCCAATGTTGAGAGTGACTATTGTTAGGATAGGAATATGGATGTGCATTATAACCAAAGAAATGTGGTGGAAATTCAAGAGCCATACTTTCACTTACCTGAGGCCATTTTCTTCGTGCTCCCATAATATGCAATGATTCAGGTTCAGGTTGTCCTCCTTCAAGTACAGCTTTCAGCCCAGGTATGGAAGGACATTTTTCAGTGGCATGGTTCTCTGCACAAATTTCACATTTATTAGTTCCATTTATATCAAGAGGACATTCCCTTAAAAGATGATTTTTACTACACTTAGGACAAAAAATAGACAAGGACTCCTGTTCTTATACATTTTTTTGCTGAAATTTTAAGGAGTATATTTGTTTGCTAACCATATTCATTATTTCTATTTTCATATTGTCCATTTTATTCTCCAATACAATGATCATAGCATCAATAGATTCAGTTTTCTTATTTCTATTTTGAATTCCTTTACCAGATCTATATTGGTTCCTGGAGAATTTCCTACACAAGTCACATATTTGATCAAAAGGTTTATGAGAAATATCCCCTTTTCCTAACAAATTTAAAAATTTTCTAGCCAAGCCCACGTAAGAACAAGGTTATAATATTACTTAGATCAAATTTGTGCTTTGAACTTTTTAGGATGTACAGGAATCTCTCTAAGTAGTCCTCTAGAGTCTCATCATCATTTTGCACGATAGTAAAGATTTCATCTTGAATATATCTATTTTTACAATATTCCTGATATTTCAACAATAACACTCTCTTCATATGTTCCCAAGAGGCTATAGTTTTCCCTGCTAGTTGCATGAACCAGCGAAGTGTTTCATCTTTGAGAGTAGCAGGAAACAGGTTTAACTTATGGGCATCAGATGAATAATCATAACTTCTACATAAAATATCAAACTAAAATAAGAAAGAGTCTGGATCTTCATGTACCTTACCATAGAAATGAGGAAGAGCTTATGGTGGTATATTTTTCATTTTAACAGTTACATCTGGATCCACAATCAGGAATTCAAAAGTGGATTGTTCCTCATTTGCCTGATTTTCACCAGTTCATTCTACATGGTCATCATGGTTTGCCATTGTTGTTCCTCCAAGAAAACCGCTCTCAACAGGTTGGGAAGGATGGCTATGGGTTCTAATAGTATCCTTTTTCCCCTTTATGGGCTGTGTCACACCTGGACTACTGTTGCCAGAGCCCAAGTAGACTGTTCCTGCGTGATGAGTCTGGGTTTGTTTGGATTTTCTGCCTGCAAAAGAAGGCCCAATATGAGATTTTTTTTCAGATTTATCAGTATTTCCTCAACCCTTATTGGGCTTCGGACCCCTACCTATTTTAGGAATTCATCTAAAAAAATGACAAAACAAAATTCCAATAAAAGCTGCAAATTCAAAAATAACTCAGCACCTACAAATCCCTTCAAAAAATAGAAGCACACTATAGAAAAAATAATAGCAGCCTTACCCCTATTGCAGAAAAAACGTAAAATTCTTACCAATTCAAATCACCTCCCCGGCAACGGCGCCAAAATGTTGGGTGCAGGAATTGCACTTAAGCAAACTCCTCAACACTTAATTGTCAACCTGGGGGTTTCGTAAACTTAGAGATGAAGCACAGGAAATGCTAGAAGTGGTACGAAATTTTCCTATTCCTATTCCTACTTCTTAATTGAAATATTGTAGAATCAAACAGAAGACAATTTCAAAGGAAATCGACACCAAAGCAATTTAGTGTTGGAATGTAAAAGAATGAATTTGCGAGGAAATCAAGTAAAGGAACTTTCACACAACTGAAGGCAATCTTAAATGTTGAAATGAATTCTATGTTTATCTTCAATATAGATGGTTAATAGCTCAACAAGTGGACCCTTGCAAAGATCTTCTTTTCCAAATGATTTTCCTTCTACACTAAGCAACAGTTCCTGTACTCTTGCAATCTACTTGCACTAATGCAGGTACAGAATTATGTGAAAATGTATACTTTACCATCTTTACTGAAGACTTATGTATTTGTGTAGGTGCTCTAAGTCGTAAGGCTTAGATCACTCTGTTCATGTGACAAGAAACCAGCTCTTGCACCAGGACAGAGCTTCCTTCACCAAATTTTCCAATTACTTTCAAAAAGAATTAAAAGACGTGCTTAAAAGAATTGCAATTGCAGGCTAAATTCTGAGATAAATTTCACACAAAAAAGGAATGCTTTAATTAACTAATCTTAACAATGAGAATAAAAATGCAAGGTAGAAATAATCCTTAACAATCAAAGCAACAATCAAAGTAATTTTCATGTAATCAAACTATCTTTCGATAATTCACTTATAACATTACAGGTTAATTCTGATCATTTCTCTCAAGTCGTGAGCTACAAGTTCAAAGTGTAATGTTTATAATGGTGTCATTTCTTAATTCACGTAGTCATTCTTAGAACCTTCAGAAGTTTGACTTTTAATATTGATAATGATTACTTTGAATTAATAATGCTCTAATTGTAGGAATAAGTGAAATCATAAATAGAAAAAAGGAACAAAACACTTGTGAAATAAATGAGTAAACCGGAGTGTAGAATTTGACATACACTGGTGCAGGAAGAAATTTCCTGCACGATCCGAGCAGAAGAAAATTAAGGAAGGAATTGAAAAAAGAAATTGCAGGAAATAATTGCAGGAAAGGATTGCAACAAAGAAATTAACTTAATTCAAACTTCACACATGGATCTGTTTCATGCTTTGACTAGGAATGAATTTAACTCGGAAATATGAAACAAAAATGATAATAATTAAACCACACATCTGCAAGTAAATAAATACACACAGACATTTTAAATGGCAAAAGCACAAGGGTAAACGAGTGTGGGTTGGCTAGGCCTTATCCAACCAGCTTGTTTCCTATATAGGAAACGAACCGATTGAGCACCTAATCAGCGCATAAATAATATTTAAGCACAGCGTGAATAAATCATGGCATAGTTCCCTGTATTAACTTCGATCAGCAAACATACATGATAATGCGAGTCCAGCCCAGAATGAAGGCGATATGAAATTACATAATAATCAAAATTACAATCTCCAGATATCACTAACTTGGCTCTACCTAAGATCTACATTATATACAGTCTTTTGTCCTATAGCCATAATCTACTAATTACAGATCCATTTCTAATTCAAGCCTTTTGGCTGAACGGACTAACAAACGATATTACAAAATCGGCTAATGGTTATAACAGGGCACGAGTTGTGCTGGTCGTAGACCATATCTTTGGCAAGGATCCCTGACTATACTCCGCCTATATCCATCTTCAGATAATCTGCACCAAAATAAGAGACGTGGATCAAAAACGCCCACGTGGAATGATCAACTCTTGCAAAGATCACGGAGCAACATGTGTTGGCAAGTGCAGGAATCTGCCTGCACTGAATCATGCTACATAATAATTAACATTTAGTTTTTCAATTAATTTTAGGAAGGTAATCATAAGTTACAAGAAATAATTAAAATCATGAAATCTATATAAAATAATTAATTAAGCACCTAATAGCTCTTAATTATGAAATACGAAGTATATGTAGGAATAGACGATTATCTTGGACTAGTGCATGAATGACAAGGTTTATAAAGATGAAACAGAGGTTAATGGTTATAGGAAGAAGGTAAAAATAGGGCATTTTGGCACACCAAAAAGAGGCTCCATAATCAATGAGCCACTCATGAGAATGAGAAGAATAAGATACATTCAATTCATAACCAGATTTTAATGCTTGACAACCACATGCATAAAGTGTCATTCCCAAAGATGAATTTGAAGAGTTATCCAAATGGATTTTGTGCTTATTGATTGTTTCTTCCAAGGCTTCCATATTCTTAAAACATTTTGACTCTATGTGGCCATCATGATTACAAAAGTTGCAATGTTTATCTGTCTTCTTCCCTTTTTTTTTATTGTCCTTATCAATTTGTTGAGTTATTTTTTTAGTTTGTGGTTGAGATTGCTTAAGACCCTTATTTGGTTTAATACCATTCTTTATAGGATGTTTCTTATTAGGATTCATTGGATATGGTTGTTTTTGGGCTGCTAAGGCTTTCTTAGAATAGTTTCCAGTATTAATAATACCAAGGTCTAAGAGTTTTTCTTGTTCTCTTATCAAATAATCACAAAAGGCATCAAAAGAGGGGGACTTGTGAGGTGTTCCTTGAGAAATGAGGTCTTCTCTAGTGGAATGGAAGGTGGAAACAAATACAGAGTATGCAGGGCCTAACTTAGCAAGAATGGAATATATAAGACTAACATATTCCTTTTTGACCTTACAACCTTCTAAGATAATTCTAAGGGTTTTGAATTTGGAAAAAAAAAATTCAATAGAGGAGAAATTATTGGGGTCCAAGGTAAGCAACTCATTTTCAAGCTGGTGGGCTCTGATTTCATTTTTAATGCCAAAAATAGTATTTAACTTTTTCATAGCTTCATCAAGGGAGTCAATTTCTTAGATATGAAATCCAATATCTTGATCAATGGACAGTCCTATCAACCCTCTTGCTTGATCTTGTTTATTTTCCCATTTAGCCTTTTTATCTCCACCGGTAGGTTTAGATTCTAATACTGATGTTATTCTATAAAGCCCTTTACTTATAAGTAAGTATAACATGTAGGATAGCTATTGGAAATAATTAGTGTTGTTAAGAATAACTGGACATGCACTTTCCATTTTTAAAAGCTGAAGTTGAAAAGGTTGAAACTAACTAATCCAATAGAAAGATCTCAAAAAATTAGGCCGGTTCAAAAAAAAATAGTTCTAAAAACGGCTTCTGGATGAAGAAGTTATGTCTTCTTGAAGAAAAATTGTAGTAGATGTTGAGTGGTCATGTGATAGGTTGAAATTTGGTGATGAAATTGTACTTTTTTCTTTAAATCCCCCCTTTTTCTAAACTTAATATAATAAGCTCATTTTTTTAAAGAAAAATACTACTTTATGTGACCCACTTTTATAAATAAGTGAGAGTCACTTTTACAATGTTACTTTATGAACTAATGACCAAGTAGACCACAACTTAAGTAAAATATAAAGTGACTTTAGATGGTAAGTGATTCACTTTTTATAATGTGTGAGAAACGTTATTACATAAAGTAACTTTAAAACATAAGTTACATGTGCTTTTTAAATAAAACCTTTTTTTTTAAATGTAACTTGCCAAAAGATTTTTAAGAAAAATTAGCTTGACAAAAAGCTTTTTAGAAAAAGAATCTTAACAAAGACACTTGAACCCAAGACCTATTATCTCATAAAGTAACTTTACACCAACTTAGCTAGTAAAAGGTTATGTAATTGTTGGAAAGTAGGAAAGTTTGGTTTTTCTTTTTCTTTTTTCTTTTTTTTCTTTTTTTCTTTTTTTCTTTTTCCACTTTTTTTTTTCTTCTTCTTTTTTTTTCTTTTTGCGTGTTTTTTCCAACAAAAAAAACAACTACGCAAAAAATAAAATACAAGCCTTATGGCATAACGTTATATTTATGGTTAGTATGTCCAACAATTATATATTTTTCTCGATATTTCTGAATTCCTAGGATCACACAAAGTCACAGGGAGAGAGCATACATAGCAGAAAATTCTCGTCTTTATGTTTCTAGTTTGCCAGATCGCATACAGCGCGGAGCAAAGAGCATACACAGAGAAGAGGGTGTAGATATGGTAATAAAAAAATACTATAAATCGAAATAAACATAGGGATAAATAAATTTAACTGCAAAAAAAATTGTATACCTCCAGATCTAAAATGACATAGCTTGGGCAACCGGAAACCTTTTCGCATGAAATGAAAGGGGTTCCTCATTAGAGTAGAGACTCCGGACACATCAGAGAAGTTATCCTAGCCTGAAAGTGGTCAGAAACAATAAATCTGGAAAATGGCAGTCGCATGCAGTCAAATCATCTTCGGATTTGGATCAACAACAGATGCGGCCCTCAAAATAGATCGAATACCATGTAGGAATTTATAGGGTAAGTTCCTTAGATAAAACACCAAAGGTCACTGGTCACAAACAGATCATGGATTAGTACACTAGTATTTGACGTGGTTAAAACCCTCAAAGAGGGAAACAGTCCACGACCTGAGCCAACATGGCCACTTCATGAAATTTATTAATATAAAAATAAAATAAAAAACATAATCTTCACTCATAAACGGTCGCCAGAAAAATAACCCTCCATGCTCTTTAAATAGATATCATGGACTAATTGGGTGTTAAGCCATGGATCAAGTGTTTGTAATACTTAGGAGAGAACGAATTGTTGAATCACCACATATCATGACCGTCAGATTATAAGTTACAAAATTATAGAGTAAAAAAACACACTTTACCTAAATCTATGCTAGACCAAGTTATATTTAACTATTTCCTATGTGTAGGAATATCCTAACACACAACAATAATAATATGGGTGCTACATTAACAATAACAATAAGGGGACTACATTATTATTATAATGACCTAACATGCCCATCTCCTTCAAAAAAAGTTGTGCCCTCAATGTTTGAGTGGTTATGGATTCTTTTGTATAAAATTATCATCCTCCCATGTGGAATCTCCAATGGGTAAGTTCTTCCACTTAATGAGATACTCTGAAAATGATTGATTTCATAGTTGTTGGGTTCTTATTTCCGTGATCGCTTAAGATCCAATATGATTTTTACTTCTTCATCAAGTTCTATTAATATTTTTTGAATTGGGAGCTTGTCACCAATAACCTTATTTAAGCATGAAACATGGAAAATTGGGTGTACTCGAGAAGATTTTGGAAGCTCCAATTTGTATGTCATAGTACCAATCTTTTGCAACACTTTGTAAGGGCCATAGTACTTGGGTGATAATTTATTATCTTTCTTAGATTACTTGACGGATATTTGTTTATAATTTTGTAGCCATAAAAATACCCAGTCGCCTACATCAAAACTTATTTCATTACAATGTTGATATGCTTATTGTTTCATTCAATTTTATGCCAGATGTAGGTTCTTCTTGGCCCAAAGAATTCTTTCAAAACAAACTCCGGGAATCCCTTTTTGGTTGCAAATTTGTAGATTTGAATTCTACTACATATCTGAGCTTGGGGGTTTTCCTTATGAGATCAAATTTATTTCCATATAAAACAATCAAGTAGCATAGATTCGAGTAAATCTAATCGTTTACTATTCCAAAAATTTGGCAGAATTCAAATCTACGAATTTGCAATGAAAAAGGAATTCCTAACGTTTGTTTTGAAAAAAATATTTGGGCCAAGAAGATTTTTTGTCGATTATTGATTCTAATATCATTCAATTTTCAATCATATCTACACATGAAGCAAGGGAAAACATGGATTAGATTTTATTAATTTATCAAGTTGTATTTTCAATTCATTAATTTCTTTCACATATTTTGAAATCTAATTTTTTATCTTCATTTTTAATTAGTTCTAATTTTTTTTTGTGGATTTTTGTAGAGCTAGTTGGAGAAGATCAATCCAAAAAGTCTCTAAGCAATAGAATTGGGCCAGCAAAGAGGAAAGAGGGATTTTTCCAACTAAAATCAGAAATCTAAACTGCTGTTCAATATCTCTCCTTTTGAGAATTCATTTTGTAAATTATAAATAGAAGCCATGTAAGATAAAAAGGTGTTCCTCTTTTCTACAAATAGGATACTCTTTTCACTATTGTAAGATTATTTTTGGTTGTAGGATAAGTGGGAATGCTCGTGTTTGATCTTGGGGATTTTTCTTATGAGATCAAATCTATGTTGTAGAGGCTAGATATTTCACTATTGTAACTCCACTCTCTATTAGCAGAGTTAAATGTATTGTGAATTTTGGAGAAATTCGTTAAAAATATAAAGCAAAAGATCCCATTTTATCATTATATTTCAAATACTATTGTTTTAAAATATAATTTTATCCTTTTATGGCATATTTTCCCAATAATTCCATGTTGTAGCACTATTGTTTGCAAATATAATTTTATTCCTTTATGGAATATTTGTGCCAATAATTCCATGTTGTAGCACTATTGTTAAATATTTGAATTGTTGTTTATTTAATCAGCTATTTGATCTTATGTCACATATATCTATTATCTATTTCTTGATTTTCTCTTTCATTTGATCGAACTTATGAGTAACCATTTACTCTGAAATATGTCATTGAAAATGAATTTAAATTTTCATTAAATTGTTTGAACTATTTTCATGTTTTAATAATTCATCTCTTGTTATTTCGATCTCTAAACAAGAACATGTCATGCATTAAATATATTAGTTGTTAGAATTAATTTAGAAACTTGATATTCACCATGTTAAATCCCCATCATATTTAAACATTTGCACTTGTTATTTCAGAGTTATCTCATAATTATCAAGTTAGAGTAGTTTTCTTTATTTTTTGTATTGCATTTAGATTTATATTTAGATTAATTCATTACATTTTTAGAAGTCTCCCTTCATAGGAGAGATTTCATTGGTGGCTTGATTGAGCCTTTGTGTCATCTTAAATATTTCTTTCTTGCAAATGCACTATAAGAGGGTAAGTATGATTGCTTCTTATTGTAGATGGTAATTAGGTATATCACAAGTAAGCAAGGAGAGTGAAGGGTAATTGGACCCATTTGAACTAGTCAAAATCACCATCCCAAACATATAAGGGCTTAGTTGGGGTCTTAATCGGGTGGTGTCCCAATTATTGATTTCGGTCATTTTTGGCCATAAAGAACTTAGAAAAATTATTTTAAAACACATGTTTGCTAATAAGTATTGTAGGAATTCCATAAGTCTAAAAGTGACTAGGTCATGAAGAAAATACCATTGTTAAATAAATAAAAGGTACAAAGAACATGAAGAATGATGTTAATAGGAAGGAGAAAGGATGTAGGCTTTAGATGAAAGGTAACAGTTTGTAAACTATTGTAATGAACCGAAAAAATAAAAACATAAAAAACACTTAAAATAGTGCAATGCTACTAAAGGTAGCACCTAAAAGGGTGTGAACATCAAGGACAGTGTCCCTTTAAGTAGGAGGGGATTGTAATTTCTCGATTCATTAACCCCCATTGACATTATAATTGTAAGTAATTATGTTATTAATCCCTATATGGGAATGAAAATGTAAATGGGAAAAAGACATAGAATAATTGTAATTATAATTTAAATACTAATTGATGAAGTGGTGAAGCCTTAATACAATACAAAACATGAGAATTTATGAGGATGAGGGAAGCCAAAAAAATATATTTTGATGATTAATATTTTACAATGGATTATTTGTTGATCCAAATGTTCATAGGATCAATTTTCAAACTTTCCCAGGAAAATATCTAATGGGAAGGGATAACTTCCAACCATTATGAGAGGAATGGGCCATTAGTACTATAAATACTCAAGAGATATGGATAGCATAGCACTATAATACTTCACCATAAATTTTTAATCTAACCAAGCATGGGAATACATGACACACAATCCCATGAAGGGAAAAAACCTGAGGGATATGACCCATAAAAGATAAGGAAAATATAAAGAAGAAGTGTGAGTGGGCATGCAAGAACAAGAGAGTGAAGTGAAGAAAGTGGAGCAAAGTAGGGATCAAAGAAACAAGATACCAACACTCCTGGGGGATTTCATGAAAATGAGAATGGAATCTTGTGGATAAAAATTTTCACCTTACTTCGATGAGTAAGGTCTAAGGGTTATTCTAATCCTAAGCCAAAGGGTCAAATGGTTGTTGAGAGTTGATTATATATGCAAGAAGATGCTAGAAGGAAGCTTCAAGTAACTCTTGACTAAGAAAATAGTTCCTTTCATTTAATGTGGGCCTAGAATGGTCATTTGCTAAGAAAAATGTTGAAATTCATGCACTTGGTAACCTAAGAGAAGCACCAAAGACCTCTTAGTTTATTCAATGGATCTCCTCATGTTGTCCAAGCTCCATTGTGACCACATTGGGAATGATATTAAGCCTTGGCTATACAGGCCAAAAGAATCCATACTAACCTTCAAGTGGATGAAGTAGAGTGGCCCTCATTATTACACCACTAGTAGCCTTGGAAATGTTTCCCCTAGAGTGCTTGTTATGTAAATTAGCAACAAAACCACCCATAACAACTAGGAATAAATTTTGACATGGTGTGATCTTAAAGTAATTAATGAGTTAATTTGATGAATTAATAATGGCCATAATTCCACCCTATAATTTTGAGTATAAATTCCCTCATGACTTCTTAGTCTGGCTCAGGGTGGCCATCCACAAGAAATATTGCAGTGCAAATAAGCCTATTGTGGGGTGTAACATGGCACACCCTTCATTAGTCGCAGAGAACATAGGATCTTAATTAGATAAACACCCAAGTGGATTTTATCCTTATAATGTTAACCATGTTAATGATAAATAAAGGATCATTGTTGAAACATATTTTGTTTATGCGTTTATACACTTAGTGGAAAATATGGTATATATGGTGTCTATTTATGATGTGAAGTAGTGGATCGGATAAAATAGTTTTATAATACTCATATGCCTTATAATCCATCTTTAAGATACTTTTGTGGCATACATTTCATGTTATGACCAAGAAGTAAATGCCACCTTAGGCATAGGATTGAAATAATTTTGGTCCTAATCATTATTGGTATTCATGGTCTAGTCTTAAGCAGACTAGAGAAGCTCCAAACTAACTGAAGTAGTCAAAGGCTATTTTGAATAATGTGGATGTCATATGCATGAACAGAATCCTTGATTTCAAAAGGGGAGACTCAATGGAAATAGTCCTCTCAAAACATCTAATGGAAACATTAAATATTCCACTAAATAAATCTAGACATTTTGGAGGTCAATTGAAAGTTTAAAACAATTATAAGGTACATTGGTTTGGGTTGCTAATTAGTTATGAGGTCCCTAGTCTAGGAGAGAGAAAATTCAAAGTTTTATTCTTGTGTTTTGGACGAAGAGAAATTTGGGGACAGATTCCTTCATGCATCATTCTATGAAGATTTTGGGTTTGGAGACACTTGAAAAATATTCAAGTGTACCTCATCCACACTTATCTAAGGAATTAAAACTTTTGGGGGCATAACATTTCAAGGAGACTTCAAAATCGTTGATTATGGGAGAGAAATACAAGAGGATGGTGAAACGGGATCCCAACAATTGCACCATTTAGAATTATACCACGAAGATATAGCATAGAGAGTTCTCTTCCCTTGAGTATTAAACCATTATTCAAGGGCCAAATCTCTTGGTTTTGTATAAGTGGTTGGTTTACCTTGATGATGTAACTTCATAGGTCAATCAATTTCCCATCTCTAGAAGCCTAATTTAATTTGGGCTAAAGAGTTGGAATAGATACTTTAATAAGTTTCCAAATAGGAGAGTCATCCCTTAGAGTAGGATCTACATCTTCGCTCCCAAAAATACTTCTCTTGTATCATTTTCTCCCACTAATCATAGTCCTTGTGATTACATGCTATAGAAGTGTCGTGCCTATTGCAAGATTCATCAAGACCAAATCCTTAATTCCAAGACACTTGTGAGCATTTTCTCTAAGTATCATCTAATTACTGCATGAAATATATTATTGTTGTTTTTTCCTCCTTATCATAAAAATAATTTGATATCTTGTGCTTTTCACTTCCTTATTCCAATGGGCTTTAAAAGTGTTGAGAATTTGGTAGGGCGATGATTAATTGAAATTCTCTACTTGATAATTACTTGTGATATTACTTCTTTCACTTATGTATTTTATTTTTAGCTTATTATATCTTTCATCAAGTCAATTATCAAGAACATAAGAGACACAAATTTAGGCTCTTCAAGCTAGGGCCAAAACCTCTCCCTCTTGGTGATGAAAACCCACAAGAAATTATTCTTATAAAATTTTAGATGAAAAGTACCATGACCATGACACAGACCCTTGACCTTTATATGCCTTCAAGACCTTGTCACTTCTTCGTCAATGACTCCTTGAGTTGATCCTTCTTTCCTGCACCTTCTTGCACCAATTTGCATTATTCAACACCAGCCTTAGAGAGCTCGGTCTCTAGTCTTCAATTTATCCTTTAACTTGGATCCTTCTTGGCTTATTATTATCTAACTCTTATGTCCAAGACAGAGGTACATATTTATGTACCTATTATTTACATGCAGCCCTATATCGTACTCATAACATGCCTTCTTCACAATGTATAAATATCCCTTTCTCTTGTATTGTATACTTCACTTGAGCAGCCCTTACCTTACTTCGCACTTTGTTGTAACTTTGTCCTTATCTTACACCAAAGAATAACCCTGTAACTTCGAATATACTAAAGATAATTTTAACTGAGCTAAATTCTTGAAGATCTGTCCTTCTAAGCTTCAATCCGCAATTTTTTTCTACTCCTTTCGTACTATGTCTTAGTCCTGAAAAACTCGCACTAAATCTCAAATATTGTCCAAGTTTTTCCTCTTTAAATGACTCGCAAACAGTCCTTCTATATGGATCACTTCTTCGGTATTTAGGCCGACCTTACTGACTTTTTGTAGGCCGAATTGACCACTGCTTCTAGGTTGACTTGTAGGGCTTATCTTCCAGCGTTAAGGAGGTTTACTTGAGGGTTGTCTTGAGCCATTTCTTCTTGGTTAAATGACAAGGTCTTGAGGCATATTCCTTTGAATAGACTCTTCATATACATGAATCTTAAATACATTTATAACAAGAAGACAAATCCTAATAGACATCAAGAAGAAGACTATTGACCTATAAGAAAACCTTTCTCATGAAACACGAGGCAAGCATACCAAAAATATATATTATTATCTTTGTCTTATTCTTTACATAAATACATAATTACATAGTCAATATGAATATTGATCCTAGTTACACTTTAAAACTCTTCCTCTTATCTAGGGAGTTATTCATACAAGTACATGGTCACTTTCAAACTGAAGAATCTCATAAGAAGAATCAGATTGGTAATCTCATATGTATAGCATCATATCAACTAGAATTGTCCTAGTGCAAGGCCTTGACTAACATACCCATCTCTCAAAGAGACAATGGGCTACAATGTTGGCGAGACAGATGACTTATAGAAACCATAGTCATTGTCTCTCCAAGGTACATACTCCACCCATGTGTTCCCATAGTATGACCTTCTTGGACTATTCTTATCATGGGTAGCCAGCCCTCAAAGAATATCAGTGCTCGATTAATATTATCTTGAATGCACTATCAAATTCTCAAAGAGTATCAAATTCCAGAAGATTACCCAATCCTCCATTCTGTCTTCCAAGTGAAGAATAGAATGATGTGTCTATCGATTCTCTCCACATGGCCTTCACTAAGACTTACGGTTGTTAGTCCTGGTCTAGTGCATGACACATGTATTATAGAATCATATATGTCACTCCCTCTTAACTCAGGAAGGACATACTTCAATTCTCTTCCAAGAAAGAACCTTACCACCAGGCTCCTTCTCAACCAAGGACCTGCAGTAGCAATGGTGAGACACCCTGCTGCACATGAATAATTCCTCCCCTTGATGTCATGTATTTCGATATTGAGGAATATTCAAATTTTGGCTTCATAGAGCACAGATAATTTGTCACTTTCATCCATGATTAATTTCATCCACTTGAAAGTGATTCATCATTCCTTCTCATTTGGTCCACCTTCATGCCATGTTGCTTTCCTCCCGAGGATATTACTTCCTTCCATATGATTGGAAGCCCTACATAAACTCATCTAGATAAACATATACATAATAAATTTTAAATTAAAAGTTACCTTAGTGATGATATTTCACCATGACATCTTCCTATAGGCATCTACATCCTCTATTTAGATTGACACATCTCCTAAAGATATGTTGTAATATTCCCATTTTTCCACAAGATAATTGGAATATTAGAGTTATTAATTTTTATAATTAATTAAGGAAATAAGAGGGTGGAGGGACCCACAAACCCCATAGATTAATAAAATATAATTTTTATGTGTGTATGTGGATATTTCAGATCTAGATCTACATTATGGAGTAGTGGAGCAGCTTCTTAAATGAAGGAAGAGTGGAGATCATGGATCTTTAATGTAAAATCGTGAGGATCTTGGAGGAGGTCAACTGAGATCATATTGCATTCAAAGTAAGATCATAAAGCACTTATGGTGATATAGTGGAGGAAGTGGTGAATCTAATGCACACATGATGGAGAGAGTGGGAATTAAATCAGAACATGATGGATATCATGGAGAGATGCACAGTCTTCATGGAGGCTAGCAGCCACATGTACAACGCAGTTATGAGGTGGGCCAGGGCTATGGAAGGCTCATAATCTAAAAAGTGAAGATGAAGGCACAATAGAAGGTAGGCTTTCGATTATTTTATTGATCTGTTTAGATCTAGATTTGTCATTTGACATTTCTATGCATGCTTATGTTGTTTAGCTAAGTCTGTAGTTTTTTTTAGCTTGGGGTTTTGTCGAGCGGGAATCCCACCCTTACCCACGAGAGAATTGGAGTGCCTACTCTGGGAAGGTTTCTATTGATCTCCATTCATCATCAGGAATTGGTGCCACATTCAACCCACTCTCATATGCATATTCAGTCACAGAAATAATGCTTTCTTACTTGAGGGTTTGAGAGGTGGTGGTTGTTTCTAGCACTTTAGCTAGGAAACCGGTGGAGGATTTATCATTTCACCTTGTGCCTCAAGTTCAGCCTTTCAGGAGCAGCATATTCATATCTAGCCTTGAGGCCATCATTTCATACCTCCATGCAGTAGCATTCCCTCAAGGATTTAGCAATCCAATCTTTCATATCTAAAGGAGGAAGGATGTTTCCAGTATTTCAGCTCAAAATCCTATGAGGGACCATCTCCTCACTTTGTATTCATTGTTTCCATCATTTAGGAGCTGATTTTCCTTATTTAGTAGCAGGCTTGCGAATCTACCTCCTTGACAGCACAGTTTTCTGAAGTTGTTGAGTACTCAGAAGCCACATTCAATGGAGGAGGAAAGAGAAGATAGATCTTGAGCTTCTAGAAGCTTGATGATCTAGTGAAGGGATCAGCCCTTCAAGCATAGATTTGATTGTACATCATATTGCAGACATCATTCTTCAAATAATGCTTCAGATTTGCATACCCAGTAGTGTATATAAGAAGCCCTAAGAGGGTGATTTCCTAGATTGTTAGATCTGGAAATACCTTTCTGGGTTATCTTGAGTGTCCATCATAGAGCTCGGATCTATATTTTCAGCATCATCAAAGCTCCAGAAATGCCTATATATACACTTTATATTTTGTCGGCAGTTGTAGTCCTACCAATTGCAGCAGGGACAGCGCAGTATTCCTTCCAGCAGTTACGTAGTCCCTCTTGTGGGATCATTTTAGGGTCATTCTAGGCCATCTCCTTGGCTTGAGTGTCTCATATTTTGAGCACTGTTGTACTTGCATTCCACCTCCTATATAATAAAATGGCTTAGTTATTTCTGTCTATTTTATGGTGTATTTATATTAAATGTTTATTTTGTTGTAGTTTCAATTATTGTGTTTTTTTATTACTACATTCCCACTTTTGGGATATTATAGTGGTATCGGGGCATGATCTTTGGCTCATCTTGTGGGCACTTCATCTTTTGCATCAAAAGAAGAAGTAGATAGTAGAGATCTACAATGAAGGAGGGTTGCAGTTTTTCCACTCTTCTCTTTATATCCCTACAATTTCTCTCCAAGGAGGTCCATCAAATGAAGAGAGAAAGGCAAAAGGAGGATCCAAGAAGAATATTTGATGAGGAAGGTCCCAGCACTTCGTATCAGTATGAGAAGCAACCGGAGAGGCAAAGAGCTTCACATTATTCTACTAGATCCAGTTCCTTTGATAAGGATAAGGAATGGTGTGAATATGAAGGAGACTTGGGGCATGGGACCCTAAGTAAATATTTATCTGAGTACAAAGCACAGCCTAGAGCTCTCAAGGATAATCTAACTCTCCAATAGTTTTTGCAACTCAAAGAGGAGAGAAGATCCTGAAGCAGTAATAGAAGAAAGAGGCATAGATTCTTCTTGCCTACATTTGACAGATCTTCCACAAGCACATTGAGGGCTTGGAGGGAAGAGTTAGCTACATTCTTTCTGCAATATCCTATAGTAGAAAGAGAGGTTGTGTAGATTGCAGTGCTACACCTAGAAGGTGGAGCAAGAGATTGGTGGTTCAGTCATTTTTCACATATGAAAGTGTCTACTTATGCAGATTTCATTCAAATACTGAAGAAGAATTTTGGTAGAAATAAACTAGAGACATCTGACATAGAGACATCTCCCATCATTGAGAAGATAGTACATGAAGAGCCAAAGGAATAAGTCCTCATTATCACTTAGGAGGAGGAGCATCTACCACCACCACCAGCTGCAGATTTACTTACATTAGGAGGAGTAACACTTGCATCTTTGTAAGATGGTCTTGATTTCTTGACATTTGGAGCCCCATGCATGATTCATGAGATGCATGAGGAGGAGGAGGAAGATACCAGCGCTGGTACAGTAGAGGATATGCAGCCATCATCATTACCAGTAGTTGGAGGGACCATTACACTAGTTGGAGGAACTTGTAGATGTGCAAGATGTTACCGAGATTCAGCTTATACAAGGTTTGCATATACTTTCATCTCATATTATTCCAGTGCCTCATATTGATATTTATGAGACCATGCCATCAGGGCAAGTGCATAACCAAGGATTAGATCACCTTACTAATTTGGAGCAGCAAATTATCATTGCACAGAGGACCCTTGATTTGATCAAGGAGAAGATGTATATCTATCCCATTTTTTCATGGTTGAGCTACACCCAACACTTTGTGTTGAAGTGTGGAGTTGCAAAAGATGGGAGGAGCATAGTCCTATTCAGTACAGTGTCGGACTATGAGTTTAGCATTGTATATGGCCATGAGATAGCACATGTATCCCCATGAAAATCTACAGCATTGTCACTGATAAGCAGCGATGAGATGAGGGCCCCATTAATCCTGTAGCATCTCGAAGACACTTCACTCATGAAGCACTCGAGGGACAGATGATAGATGGTAGACATCTTGTGATGGAGAGTACTTTCCATTGTCAAGATGAAGTTTTCTTGATGATCTCCTCATAGCTCAAAGAGGAGATTCTACCTACATCATGTATGGAGCCTTATGGGTTCCAATGGGCCATTGATGAGAGGGTCTCATGGAGAGACCTAAAAGAAGGTGCACTTCAACATTTCATGGAGTGAAAAGCTATTCAGATGGAGGATAATGGTATTCTACCTTGGGTGGATACCAAGATTGAGCTTGGCATGATTCATCATCCACATTGGTATGAATGGATCTGGATGAGGAGTAGGAGGTTTCCAACCTTCTTGCAGATCTACGATACCAGGTAGCAAAAATCATGGCTGCGTTGGTTACTTTTTGGTGAGTATTGTTTTTACCCAACATCTCACATTTGCAAGATGTTAGGTCCCTATATTACTAGTATAGTCCCTTATTTTTGTTAGTGTAACCCCCTTATTGTTATTATTATACCCCTATAACCCCTATATTGTTATTATTGTGCCCTTAAATTATTAATGTTAGGTCAGCTAGGATTACATTGTGGCCCCATGGACTCCTATATATAGAAACGAGGTTTTGTAATTTGTATCATCCAAGAATTGTTCATTCATGTAATGTATTGGAGATTTCCCCCTCGAAGTGGCTTATTTCTAAGGCGTTGATATCCCTTTTCTTCTATTTTTGGAGCTGGTTTCACAACATTTGGTATCAGAGCTTTGGATTCTAGGGTTTTGCTACTCCAAACAGGTTAACGTGACATTTTCGCTATAACTTTTTTCTACGAAGGTTAAAAAGCTGAAATTTTTAGTGTGTGAAGCTGAAATCTTGAGGAACATTTTCACAAAATTTCAGGTCTTGGTTCGCAATATTTTCGGATATATGATCTGTGGAAGTTAGGGCATTTTCAGGCTTCTGGATTTCATCTCAAAGAGGTGACCGTGGAAAAATCTTCATAGATCTCTCTCTAAGCATGGGATTGGAATGATGTAAAAATTGGCCACAAGTACACGGACTGTAGTTTTCTGTCTATCAATTTTAGAGCTAAAGGAGGAAATAGTGACATGTGGCAAGTTGTACAAGTTCACTCTACTAAACCAATCCATAATTGGATCATTGTGGGAGATTAGACATAACTTTGCCTTGAAGAATCCAAATCAGATCAGACCTATGGAATTTGAAAGAAGCTTTAGAGGGCTATTACAGAGCCAAATTTCAGATATTGAGGATCTGCAATTATAGAGATAATTCAATTTCAATATCGAGCTCCTAAAAAGCAAGTAAAAGGTGTGTATTTTTTTTTTCGAATTACATAAGTCTTGTTTGAAGAATCAAGTTGAATTGATTCCAAGGGCATATTGTAGAATAGATATCAGTATTGGATTCTAAAATGGCCCCTAAAAATAATTCAACACTCATTAAGCCTTTAGAAATCTCTACTATGACTCAGGAAGACAAATAATGGCAACATGACATATCAAAATTACAAGAGCAAGTGCAAAAAATTTCGCTCTCGCAAAGAGCAACAAAAATGAAATGGAAGTTTTGAAGAAAGGCATGGAAACTAAGATGGATGGTTTGAAGAAAGGCGTGGAAACTAAGATGAATGGTTTGGAAGCTAAGATGGATGGCATAGAAGTGGGCATGGAAGCTAAGATGGATGACATGGAAGCTAATATCGATGAAAAAATGAAAGACAACATGGAAAACATGAAGAATGAACTAAAAGTAGACATAGAAGGTTTGGAAAAGTTGATGCAAGAAATTTTTCCTAATGGTGAAAAGATAGTAGAGGAAACTCATGATGAGGACAAAATAAATGTTAATCATGATTTCATAAACTCTAATGTTGGAGGGAAGAACCACCGTATTCCAAAAATGGATATGAGGAAGTTTGATGGAAAGGATCCTATAACATGGATACTAAAGATGGACCAATATTTTTATCTCAATAATGTGCAAAACACACAAAAGGTACGCATTTCAACTTTACATTTAGAACAAAATACATTTGTATGGTATCAATGGCTTTGCTCCCGTAAAAAAATTGTCACTTGATCAATTTTTACGGAGGAAATGATAGCACATTATGAGGATACAAAGAACAACACCTTCTTTAGCCAATTGATATATCTCAAACAAAAGGGTTCAGTGGGGGAGCACATTGAGGACTTTCAAAAATTGAATATAAGGGTAACTGATATTTTAGAGGAACACAGGATTGATCTCTTCATAGGTACTTTAAAGGATAACATCCAACATGAAGTTCATGTTTTGGAACCTGATTCAATGGAGAAGGCATTCAGGTTGGCCAGAAAAATTGAATGTAAATTTATGGTGACAAGGAAGCCTACCACTCACTTCTATAAAGAGGGAAGTGTTGCTACTCCTAGGTTTGCACAACCTACAAGGTTGAAACCACAACAATTGGAAGAAAAAAGAGAAAAAGGGCTTTGCTACAGTTGTGATAGAAAATACACTAAAGGTCATAAGTGTGCTGAGAAGAAATTATTTTACATAGATTGTGAAGAGGAAGAAGAAAATGAACAAGAATCTTCAAAAGAAGAGGGTATACACCATGAACCAACCCTAGAAGAGGAAGAAATGAGTCCGACCATATCGTGTAATGCATTGGCAGGAATTACCACTCCTCAAACTCTCAAGATAGAAGGACATATCAAGAAGAAAAGGTAATAGTGTTGATTGATTCAGGTAGCACCCATAATTTTATTCATTGTAAGGTAGCCAAGGAATTGAATTGTTTCCTATACCCAGCACCAGAATGTCAAGTGATGGTTGCAAATGGAGGAACTATAAATTTCTCTGGAAAATGCCATGATATCAAGCTAACCATGGGGGAATATGTATTGACTAGTCCAATGCTTTCCATTCCTATGGGAGGTGTTGATGTTGTACTAGGAGTACAATGGTTACAATCTTTGGGGACGGTAGATTTTAATTTTCAAGAACTTTTCTTGAAATTTTTTTCAGAAGGAAAGGAAGTTGAATTACGGGGTATTGCAGGAAAGCCGGGAAAGATAATAAGCTCTAATGTCATGACAAAGCTTCTAAAGAAATAACAACGAGGTGTAATTGCACAATTATGCTCACTAGAAGTTCAACATCAAAATCATCTATTTCTGCAGATCTCCAACAAGTCTTGGACAATCATTCCAAGGTGTTTGAAACTCCCAAAGGACTCCCACCTATTCGTGATCATGATCATGCTATTCATTTGATTCCAGGAAGTGTTCCTCCAAACATCAGGCCTTATAGATATCCTTATGTCCAAAAGAACGAAATTGAACGTATGATTGCAGAAATGTTAGAGGCGGGTATAATTCAACCTAGTCAAAGTTCTTTCTCTGCTCCTGTAGTATTGGTACACAAGAAAGATGGATCATGGTGAATGTGTCCGGATTATAGGGAGCTCAATAAGCTCACCATTAAAGATAAATTTCCCATTCCTGTGATTGATGAATTATTGGATGAATTACATGGAGCAAATTATTTTACCAAGTTGGATCTTCGTTCGGGATATCATCAAATTAGAATGAAGACTGAAGATATTCCAAAAACAGCATTTCGAACTCATGAGGGTCATTATGAATTTTTGGTCATGCCTTTTGGCCTTACCAATGCACCTTCTACATTTCAAGAGTTGATGAATTCCATTTTCAAACCCTTCCTTAGAAAATTTGTGCTAGTATTTTTTGATGATATACTAATCTACAGCAGGTCTTGGAAGGATCATGTTTAACATGTTGATAGGGTGCTCAAACTATTGCAGGAGAAACAATTATATGCAAAAACATCCAAATGTTTCTTTGGAGTACAAGAGGTGGAATATCTAGGTCATATTGTATCTCACGAGGGTGTTAAGGTAGACCCTAACAAAATTAAAACCATTAAGGAATGGAAAGTCCCCACAACCATAAATAAGTTTCAAGGATTTCTCGGGTTAACAGGGTATTATCGCAAGTTTTTTAAGAATTATGGGAGAATAACAGCACCTCTAACAACATTATTGAAGAAAGATGCATTTTCATGGACTCCTGAAGCAACTAAGGCCTTTGAACATCTTAAAGAGGCAATGTGCCTAGCACCAGTCTTAGCTACGCCAGACTTCACAAAAACCTTTATTGTGGAATGTGATGCCTCGAGAAATGGAATTGGTGTTGTTTTAATGCAAGAAGGAAGACCCA